>APFE031290253.1:55460-110116 GCA_000404065.3 Pinus taeda
TAGGTTTATTTATACCCAGGTTGAAAGACTCTTCTCTCAATAAGCTTTCATTCATATTCTATCTAATTTAGTCCTGATGATGGACCCCCTTTGGGGTTTGAAACGTTGATAGAATGAACATGAAACTGTGGATAATCCGGATCATGCCACTGCAAAAAACTACCACAGAAGCTTAAAATCTAACAATTTTTATGAGGTTCATTCTTCAATACCTTGTTTTCTTCTTTTTCTTCTTCCTGGTGGGGCATCCTAATGCAACAATATAGAGTAGCAACTCTTCTAGTTTGGCCTTCATTTTTGTATTCAAAATTTTCTTCAATTTCTTTTCTTGAGTCTTCTTTGTAGGAAGTCTTACTTGTATAGTTGAGACTTTTTTTTTTCACTTGGATATTTTTGACCACTAAGAATGTCATCCAATACCTACGAAGTCCTCAATATTTTGTTGAGTTTGTCAACATTAGCCCTTAATGAAACAAACTCTTTAAATTGAGACCAAGGAAATGATTTTTTCTTTAAGAAGACTAATCAAATTTTATTGTTTGTCTCTTGCTTCCTTTTCATTTGGTAGAACGCAATGTGAAACAATCTTGTCTTTTTTTATGTCTTCATCATAGCTTCTCTTGGTCCTTGATTCATCAAGTATGTATGTATTATTGTTGGTCCTAATAGCTTTGGCTACTAACTTAGCTGTATTTGACCTTCAAAATTCACATCGTTTGGAGTTGAATTTGACATCAAAACCTTGATTAAATCTTTGAATAACACACAAGAGATTATGATTTAGTCTGTATATGTACAAGGAATCTTGTGCTTTAGTTCTTCCATCTCCAATCATAACTGTGCCTTTTCCAATGATTCTGGAAAATGCATTTTTTTCCAAAATTTACTTTACCTTTATCTATCTCCTTGATGTCGATGAACTTAATTGGACCCCCTGTCACGTGCCTTGAACAACCACTATCAACATACCATTTATCCTTTTTCTTCTAAGCATATAATATAAGACCACATATTTCTTCATTCTCTATCTTAGATGGCCATTTTTCTTTACAATGTTGACGTGGAAGATGAATTAAAGTAATTTCCTTATGACCAAATGAATGACATATAAAGAAATAACCATAAAATGATTATGGTACGAAGTTTTCCTCTTTTTGATTGCTTTGGGCTGAGATTCTTCCTAAATTCCCTCGGTTGATTGCTTTGTTATATTTGCCTCTTTATTGAGATTGTCAATTATCTAAATTTCCTCCTCAAATTTCCTTTTTATTTCTCCGAGTTACTTCTTGAATTCATCAAACCGATTTATTTGAATATCATTCTTTCTATTGACCTACTCCAGCTCAAATTCCAAGAGCATAAATGATGATGCATCCAAGTCCATATTGCTTTGATCCATCTTTTAGTGATTAGTTGTTCCTGAAGATGACCCACTCTGATACCACTTGTTGGCCCAAAGGTCAACTAAGGGGGGGGGGGGGTTCGGGTTGGTGAAAGGGTGAATCAGTGTGAGGTAAATTTCACAATTTAACAATAATTATCATTCATACATCCATATTGAAATGTACCATAAAAGTTATGTTTACAGTTGTACCAATTCGTCATCATATCAACAACATTACTAGAAGCAATCAATGACATAAGAAAACATCACATCACAAGGAAACACAAATTTTTAGGTCAAAACCCAATTGAGAGAAAACTACCAACTCTTCTTCTACTCAGTCTTAAATTTCTTTGCATCAATTTGCAAGCCCCAACCTATGGGATTAAACTACCCCCAAAGTATGCAAGTTCCCATTTTTGGTATGCTAAAACCTGATTGAGGCACCAACGTCAAAGATGCAAGCAATTGTGCACTATAGGCTACAACTTGATCGAGGTTCCAACCTCAAGGATGAGTAGGCAACAACTTGCTCTAGGCTCCAACCTCAGAAATGAGTAGCCTCCAACTTGCTCTAGGATTTAACCTCAACAATGTGAAGCCTCCAACCTTCTCCCTTGTGGACCTATATTCCATCTTATTTTCAAACTAGATCCACCATCATAATATATCATTGAATCTACATACAAATAAATTATCACAAACTGCAATCACAACCTGCCCACTCTATCATTTCCATAAAAAATAGTGATTATAGAAGTAAATGTCTTTTCCACCCAACCATTGCATTTCCCTGTACCAAAAATTCATGTAAATCATTCCTTCTTGTTGTTATATTGTTTCCTATATTATGCTTCAACCACAATTGCATGGTCATTCCAACCCTTCCTCGGAACTTGTTATCTTAATGTATTCAAAGCACTTGAAAAATGCTCATAGAACCTGCAAACATAGACAAGAGATTTTGGTCATCAAATAAGAATAAACAACATCAAACCCCTCTAGTTGCATCCATTTTTGAGCCCTAATCACCCAAATTCTTCCCTAATCACACAACTTTTTGAATCCACATTAGATTAAACAAGCTCTGAAACTTATAAAGATCTTTGAATGGCATATCCAATTCAATCTTCTCACGTTTCCATCAAAATCAAAATTACATTCAACATATACATAGGTTCCTACCCAATTGTCATCAAATTTGGTGGGACTCAACATGTGTTGTCCATATTTTATCCATGTTGGCTTTGACTAGCACTTATCATCAAATCATCAGAATTGTGCTATTTTCACCAAGGTTTATTATCATCTTTGCGATAAATATTCACCAAACTTTTTCCATATATGCAATAATGATAATAACTCTAAGTTTCTATAAAGTTAGTTGAATCTTTATAGGGCATTAAACCTCCCTTCCATTATATTATGGACTTCCACCAAACTTGGACTAGTTGTAACAAATCTCCTCTGGAGACCATGACATATTAATGAGGCACCAACTAATATTCATGACTTCATGGTTTCGGTCAGATCTAAAAAATATTGGCTTTCAATGATACTTTCATAATTAAAACAATAAGCCATGAAATACTGAGCCAAATAACCAAAGCTATCAACAAAACCTGTAACTAGTATCTAGAACCATACTTCCTCACAACGATATATTCAAAATAGTCACCAAACTTATTTTTCGAGTATGTTTATTATAGAAATCGAGCGTGGTATATATAGACCATTATGTGATCCCAAAGTCTATGCAAGATGACAAAAAAAATAGTTTTAACATCGACAACTGGTCCCAAGGTTATGGCGAGCCGGCTCTCGAAATCATACTCACTCGTGCACATATGACCATTCAAAGTCTCTAGACATCCATGAAACTGAGAGCTTTATAAACCATATGCCCTCACCACATGACCGGGATCCAAGGGTCATTAGGTGTCCCTTTACTCACATCATCAATTAAATCACACCTACCACACATCATAGCCTAAATGGGCCACGTCTCATCCAAAATTTCCCCTATTAGACAATTGAAAAAGCCATTTACCTACCATGTGGCCCTTGATGGTGCCATGTCACAATGTTGATTTAAAAAAATGATGATGTGCTCTGTTGACTGTGAAACTTTACCACACGTCCTTCATTGATAGGTCCATGGCATATATAAATAAAACACCACCACATGTCATCATCTAATCGTCTGACATGCCTAGTTAAACTTTGCACAACTTCACCTTCATCTAACTATCAAACTATTGGAGGCATCGTTAATCTACTTGAAACATGTGCGGTCTTTAACTACATCAACCAATACAAAAATTTTCACAATCATGGCCATTGATATGCCTTTCCAATGGTTTATCCACTCCTAACTTGCATGATGTTTAACAAATTAATATTTTGGGTTTGGCCCTATAGTTTGTTTTTTCAAATTTTCCCCAACTAATATTGATTTTCAACTGGCCATAACTTCTCATATGGGAGGAGTTTTCCTGAGAAAAATATATCATTGGAAAGGTATCAATGAGCACTACATAAGAATGTTATTTATAGGGCCTTTGGAGTATATCAATTTCACCAAAAACCCAAAAAACCTCAACACTCATATCCTCATATAATGATACCTTGTGAGAGGTCAAGTTGTCATACTGTGTCACAAGGAATCATGTTGCTTCTTTGATAATCAAGGATGGTCATGTTGCTATTGTCCATACATTTCCTTTGACATAAATTACATCTTGTTGTCATCAATGACAAAAATATGTGCAACATTTTGAATTGTGGCTTCATCAATACTTGATTTTTCAGTAGTTGTTTATCTTCTTCTATTGCCATAGGTTGGAATCTTGTCTCTAACTAGGCTTTATACTCGTGAATATTATAATATGCCTTTCTCAGTATAGGAACCTTGTAGTTATAGTGATCAACATGAACCTCATCCATATGGATAGTAGAATCTTCAATTTAAAACTCTACAACCCATTAACCATAATATCATGTGACATAATAAGTTAAGCATGTTGCCTAAACAAATGTGTACAAGTAAGTTTCCATGGTTGATTTTTTGCCATACAACTTGATGGGACCTTGCAATGAGTACTTTTTTGGGCCCATATATAGTGCCATTTTTTCCTAAACATATACATTTTTTCCCTTGGTTAATGCGCATTTTAACATTTTACATGTTAAATTATGAATTTGAGTAGGCTACTCAATTAGTATAGTCATCCTTATGAATTTGTTGTTTTTGGTACATGTAGTGCAATGAATAGGACATGGTATTATGAAGGACCTTTCACCAACATCATCACAAGGAATTATGGATATTTATCGCAAGATAATTTACACTCAAACTAAAGCTACCCGAGTTTACCAAGGGACACCTCACTAGCTAAATATTGGATTTGTCCAACACAATTAACTTTAAAAGACAAAGACCACCAATATTGAGATTTTGGAGTGAATCAATCACACCTATCAAGGTAGATTGTTCCTTGTTGCATGTATAAATATGGGACTCAAGCCTCGAAGCTAGTTAGTTCATTTTGATGTGTATTTGATTTCAACTTGAAGAAATTGTTAGACCTCTTAGATCATGTACTCAATTTTGTCATTCTAATGGATTTTTTTTTAGTTGGCTAGTGGTGATTCCCTTTAATTTCTTGAGTACCTTAGGATGGACCCACCGAAATGACTCCAATAAATATTCTATACTTTATTTCCTTAGCTCTCATTGTTGATTTTTCATATGCTTATAAATTGTTTAATAAAAATTTCTAGACTTGCAATCATTTACTTTGCTATAGAGAGATAAATTTAATGCTACTATTGAAAATGGTTGTTATTGACGTCAATGTTTTTCCAAATGAAAGATAAATTTACATAGTCAAATAACATATTTTGAGACCTTTCCAACAATATATGGCATGCCTTATAACTCCTAACAGTTGAGGAAAATTGATTTTTTTAATATTCACTATATATTCTACCAATGGCACAAGTTAACCTATCCATTAGACAAGTTAATCCTACCCTAGACCCAAAATTCAATATAAACAGACATGTAAAGGATCATTTCTAGCCACCAAATCAAGCAATTTTGGATATATTCTAGGATTCTTTAGCGAAGGAAGATGGTAACTGAACAAGGGTTCACACCTTGTGAACCTAGTAAGGTAAGTTGAGCTCTATTGGAGGGAAGTCAAGTAATGTTGAAGGCAACTCGAGTTCTGTTGAAGGGCAAGCCAAGTTCTGTTGGAGGAAAATCTAAGTTTTGTTGAGGAGGTAGAGTTCAACTAAGGAGGTTGAGTCCTATTGAAATCCAAAGCTGAGTTATGTTGAATTCCAAGTTGCTAAGGAAGCTTTGCAGGAGGTGATTTCTATATATTCTATTGTATTTTTATAGGTTTTTATCTTTTTCCAAGGCCAAGATTGGTCTATCTAGGCCACAGGACTATAGGATAGCTTAAAGAGAAGTAACAAGGGTTCACACCTTGTGACACAAGAAAGGTAAGCTGAGTTCTATTGGAGGGCAAGCCAAATTCTGTTGAAGGCAAAGTGAGTTTTGTTGAAGGGAAAGCCAAGGTTTGTTGGAGGAAAAACTAAGTTCTTTTAAGGAGGGTGAGTTTAGCTAAGGAGGATGAATCTTGTTGAAATCCAAGGCTGATTTCTGTTGAATTCCAAGTTGTTAAGGAAGCTCCACGCGAGGTGATTTATGTATTTTCTCTTGTATTTGTTTTTATGTTTTTATCTTTTTTCAAGATCAGGCTTGGTCTATCTAGGCCACATGACTACAAGATTTCTTAAAGAGAAGTAACAAAAAAATTATAAGGATAGTAAAGGCCAATTAAGTGTTGGCACAATAAGTACAATGTTGGACACAAACTTCCACGTGAAAAAGATCTATTTTTGACTAGACTAGAAGCCTAAATATAGGTAGTTGAACAATTAACAACGAAGTGCTAGATTGAATTGAATTGCAGAAGATGAGTGATGTCATCTATAAAACAGGACAGAGCTTAAACAATTGTAAGTTGGTGCTTACTGAGGATTGGTGTACTCATCTTCATGTCAGGTTGGAGCCTACAATTTTTGTAATTTGGTTCTCACAAAGCATTGGTGTCCTCACAAGCAGTTGCAACAAATTAAGGAATATTTGAAAAGCATTCAAGTGTTTCTTCTTCAAGTTTGGATATTCACTTTAATTTATGTTTTTCAGACTAGGAAGGTAACTCCCAATTGTATTTTGTATTAATGTGAGCATAATTATATACATGAAGATGGGTTACCTTTGGATTCAGATACCAATGTCTCTTCCCATTCTAACTATTTGAATTTCTTTATTTAAATATTTTTACATTTTTGCCCAGTCTCTGAGGATTAAGTGTCTAACATTGCCCCCCTTAATTTGAAGGGGTGTTTGTGAGTTCGAGCATCATTTTGAATATTTCAAGCTTTTCTCTTCCAAGTGCTTTGGTGAATATGTCTGCAATTTACTCATTTGTGGAACAATGTTATAGGTGAATCCTTCACCTCTACATAATGTCACATCAAACGATACTTTGTGTTTTTATGTTTTTTATTCATGGAATTTGGGATTCTTGGTCAATTTAATTGTAGAAGTATTGTAAATTAGAAGAGGAGTATATTTCACTTGTTTCGCCTGCAAATGTTCAAGAATTTTCATAAGCCATACAATGTCCTTGGTTGCTTCTACAATTTCCACATACTTTTCCTTTATTATGGAATATATTGGAACTGACTATTTGCATGAACTCCAGAAGACAACTCTTGATCCAAGGCTCATAACATATCTTGAGTAGACAATCCATTTTCCTTATCTCATAACATAGCTTGAAGTAGACAATCCAATTTCCTTATCTGCTTATCTCCATCAAGATAAAGTCATCCACTCATGAATATTTGAGTCCAAAGACTTGAGTTCCTTTTAGGTATTTTAGAACTCTTTTTGCAGTAGACCAATGTCCTTCAAAAGGATTTTTCATAAACCTAGAAAGGATTCCAACAACAAATGAAATATTTTCTCTGGTAGTGGTGAGGTAGATAAGACTTCCCACAAATTGTCTATAATTAGTTGCATCCTCAAATTCATTTTCTTCTTTAGATGTGAGCTTCAGATTTTGTTTCATTTGAGTGGAAAAAGGATTGCATTCAACCATGCCATTTTTTTCAACAAGTCTCTAATGTACTTCTTTTGAGAGAGGAATATATACCTTGGATGTTGGGTCACTTCAATGCCCAAGTAATAATGAAGGTGTCCTAAATTCTTCATCTCAAATCCTTTCTTCATTTATTTATTTATGGATGAAATATAGTTTTCATTGTTCCCTATTATCATAAGATCATCTACGTATACCACAAGATAGACTATCATTTTTCCAACTTTCTTGATAGATAAAGTTGCATCGTCAAGATTAGAGTGTTTGAAATTTAATTTAGAATATGCTTAGTCAATTTTTCATATGATGCTTGCAGTGCTTGTTTAAGCCCTTACAAGGATTTGATGAGTTTGCATACTTTATGTTCTTGTCCCTTCACAAGAAAACCTTATATTTGAGACATAAAAACATTTTCCTTCAAATATCCATTTAGGAAAGCAATATTTACATCCATTTAATGGATTTTCCATCCATTATATCTTGCCAAGGCCAAGATAGTTTGAATGGTGGAATATTTTTTTATGGGGGGGGGGGAGGTCTCTTCATAATCGACACCTTCTTTCTATGTAAATCCTTTTTCCATGAGCATTACTTTGTGTTTGTCAAGTGAGCCATCTGATTTGTACTTGTTCTTGATGACCCACTTGCATCCAATTGGTTTGGATCCAAATGGAGGGACCACCATGTTCCATGTTCCATTATTTGTAAAACCATCATACTCCTACATTGATTCTTTCCATTAATCAAGAGAAGTAGCTTCTTTAAAGGAAGTTGGTTCAAAATTAGTAGAAAACTTTAATTCACCATCATAAGAAATCTACATCACCTCCATTTTGTCTAGTGGAACTTCTAGTTATTGTCTCTCCAACCTTATCATGATGAACACTTTTAAGTGTTTTAATGGAGGACCATTTTGAGATGTTCCAGGTTTCTTTGTTGATTTATATGGACTTGCATCAATATTTATCTTTCCAATCCTCTCAATCACATCACTTAAAGAGTATTCTTGATCAAAAGAAGTGGCTAGAACTTCATGAGGGGGTGATAGTTCTTTAAAAGGAGATTCCATAAATTGATCCAAGATATGGATCCCCTCTTCAAGATGTGGAATCTCATTATCAAATTCATGATAATTTTTTTCATGATTGAATCTATCCAAACAATAAAGTTGTCGCTCAATAATATTGTCAGTCTTGGAATATTTAATAGAAGTCTCATCTCTAAACCATATAAACTTCTTATTTATCTCATCATGCAAACGATATGATTTGGTGGTATCTAAATACCCCAAGAAGATGCACTTGACTCCTTGCATCAAGATTTCTTCATTTTTACTTAGGAATCAAGGCATAGCAAATGTGACCAAAGATCCTGAGATGCCTTACTGAAGGAATGTGACCATACCACATTTCATAAGGAGTCTTGTTCTTGACAGCATGCTATGGGCATATTTTTTTTATATATATAGCAAAAATAATTGCATTATCCCGAAACATCAACTTTACATTTTTTGAAAACATCATTGAGTGAACCATATTTAAGATAGTCTTGGTCATTCTTTCAACTACACCATTTTGTTCAGGATTATATGGCACAATTGCTCGATGTTGAATCCCATGTTGGTGAAGATAGTTTTCAAATTCATTACGAATATATTCTTTTCCATTATTAGTATGAAGAGAGACAATTTGTGATTGTACATCATTTTCAATCCATGCATGAAATTTTCTTGAAAGTTTCAAAAGATTTTTGATCTACTTTTCGACTGGTAGACCCAACACATTCTAGTGTAATCATCAATAAAATTCATCATATATTTATTTCAATTTGAATAAGGAATGGGTATAGGACCACACAAATTAGAATGAATTAGTGCAATATTTCTACATGCGCTAGAAGTGGAATCATGAAATGTTTGTTTTCTATGTTTTCTTAGGATACAAGTATCACATTGCTTTAATTTCCTTGGAATAGTTGGAAAACCAAAAACACCATTTCTTTTCAAAAAATGAACGTTTTCTTAATTAAGATGTTCAAACATTGCATGCCAAAGAAGACTAGATGGAAATGTACCTTCAATATACTGAGAACTATGCGCATAGGTTTTTGCATGAGCAAATTTTCCTTGCAACTTCAACAATCTTTCATCCTATATTCTAGTCATGACAACTATGTTTTTTTATTCTTTCCTTATCTCTACTTTTCCATCAAACATATGGATGGAGTGTCCTTTCTAGTGAATGTGAATAAGGGAAAACAAGTTTTTCCACAGTGCTGGAAGGTAGAGTACAACATGTATAGTAAAGTTAGGAAGTAAAAGCAATTAAGCTTGATGGTGCCAAGTCTAGATGGCTTGAGGCTTTACTTTTTTGCAAAGTAAATTGTTCCATCTACATTGTCATTGAGGTTTTCAAAGAATTATTTCATGAAAAGTCATATGGCAAGTTTCACCTATATCAAGTAACCATGCATCTTTTCAAGAAACATATGAAGCATGAAACAAATCTTTAGTGACTCCAATAATGAAATGGGAAACAATATAATGATCAGATTCAAGTGTTTTACTTTTTGCTGGATCTGGTGTTTTACCTTTGTCTTCTTTGTGTTCTTGCTTGATTTTTTCCCAAGGGATTTTGGATATGGATGAATCATGCCCATCTCTAGTACAATGAATACAAGGAGGGTCATATTTTCCTCCTTGATGATGTTTACCCCCTTCCTCTTTTTTTCTTCCTTCCATGTCCTCCTCTATCACCTCTTCTTTTAGAAGAATCTTGTGTCTGATTTTTCTCTTTTTGTACAAGGAAGACTACTTCTTTAGGGGATTGATAATTTGTCTTCCTCTTCCAAAAATCCTTCTCCCATCCTGCAAATGTATCCACAAGAGAGTCCAAAGTAACATCCTTGATTTGGGCACTAGGTTGTAAGGATTCAAGATAGTGAGAGTATGTAGGATAGAGGACCTTGACAAAGGTTGTGAGAGGGATGTACATTTTAACTCTAGTGGATTTACATCATGAATAATGGCTCTAATATCTAAGGCTAGGTCCAAGGGGTCATTGTCCTTTAACTCTAGGTTGAAGAGTTTAATCATCAACTGAATTACTTCCAATTCTAAGTGTGAATCATACAAGTATTTCAACTTCTTCAATGCATTATAAGCATTTGAAATTGGAATAAAATGGTGACTCACTTCTTCACTTACAAAGCAAACAATCATGGCATAAGCCTTGTTGTATTTATTCTTCAAGATAGCTATCTATTTATCTGATGTGGATTTTGTAGTTACATTGTCACCTTCTCCTTCACAGATTCCTTTCCATAAGTCATTAAAGATGAGGGTGTGTCTGATATTTTGGACCATTCTTTGCAGTTCTCTTTTCCTGTGAGTATTACTCTAACTATGAAGAGGAGAGAATGCATCTTAAACAAATTCCTAGATTGAGGTAAGAGTAATATCTGCAACAATAATAAGGCTTAATACAAGCCTAAATGCAGCAACAAGACATATCGACTATTGGAAAGGCCCTTAATATGGATGAAAGGATATAGAAGATGCTAATATTTAGCCCTTTATTTATTTTATATGCATAAATATTTTCTTGCCAATAGAATGATCATTTTTTTCAAGAATAGGGGTTTGAACATTCTATGTATTCTAGCATATACATTTGTAATATTGAATTCTTGAAAACCAAATCATTGAAAAAAACAATCCTATCAAAAAATTATGGTTGGGTAAAATTCTGCATTAGATTATGTAGGCAACATTGAAAAATACACATGAGTACAACAAAGATCTCTTAGAAGTTTTACTCTTTGCAATAAAAAACACCATCTGGAGAAATTAGAAGGCATGTTTTTTCTTCTATTAAGCGTGGTATTTTGATCACTTTGCAATTGCATTCCTCACCTCAACCTTAATGAAGGGAATGTTGGAAAATCAAGGTATTTGTATATTAATGTTGATTCTCCTTGATAATTACTTGTGATATTAGTTGGCATTTTATTATTTTGTTTTACTTCTTCATCAAGAAATTATGAAAACACGAATATCACAAAACACAAATAACACAAGATATAGGCTCCATGCCACGGAAAAACCCCAAACAATCCTCTTCTTATAGAATCAGATCAAAGTGAGTTAATATATCCTTCCTATTAGTAGTCCTCAAGAAATTTGGATTCTTAAGTGAGATAATAGAAGTAATCATAGCTTGCACAATAGGACCATGGATCGCCCCTCTGATCAGTGGAAGGTCGAGTGAGTTCTTCCAAAGTTCCTAGGGATTGAGACAAGGATGCCCCTTATCTCCATTTCTTTATATAATAATGGCAGACTCATTGAGAAGAACTCTTGAAAAGTGTAGAAGAGAACGCACATTAATTGGCCTCTCTATAACCTATGGAGTCAAAAGCATCAATCACTCATTATTTGCAAATGATACACTATTGGTGGGAGGGGATTTTTGCACAGTAGCCCGAAGGATAAAAAAAGTGCTGAATAATTTCATGGAGGTTTTAGGAGGAATCCTAAACAAAAAAAAATGTAGAATCTATGGTTGGAATGTGTCTCCATGCACTCTTCAACGAATATCTCAGATTCTGGACATTCCCTTTCAAGTAAGATGGAGTCATTTCCTCTATCTAGGCCTCCCTATATCTAAAACATTCTTGAAGACAGAACCATGGAACAACCACATTGAGAAAATGAAAAAAAAGATACAAAATTGGGGGATGAATTGGCTTAACTTAGCAAGAAGAGTGATCTTAATTAAGTCAATGCTCTCAACTCTCCCAATCTATCAATTTGCAGCAATTTTAGCACTAGCTAGCATACACAAGAAAATAGAGTTCATAATAAGGGGACTTCTATGGCAAGGAGGTAAATCTGAATAAAAAAAGTTCAGCCTAGTAAAATGGGATCAAGTAATCTTGCCATATGAAAAATGAGGTATGTCCATAAGACTCCCTACTCATTTGAATTTGGCTCTAGGGGAAAAAATAGCATGGAGGCTTATCACAGGGAAGGACTACTGGTGGAAGAAAGTCTTGTAATCTAAGTATATGAATCATGCTTGATCTCTCCTTCTAGTAGAAGGCACCCTGATCAGGTCACGCTCTCAAGTTTGGAAACTAGTAAAAAAAATTCTCCCTCTCATCAAGGAGCACACATCTAAACTCCCTATGAATCGAAAAGGTACTAAATTAAGGGAAGATATAATAATGGGGAACCCTCCCATAGCCTCTCATTCAAATCTCCAAAATTTAAGAAGATGGATGAGCTCAAAGGGAATAAGCACACTGGAAGCAATCTCTCTTTGGCAAAACAATAATTGGGCAGATTGGAAGAGCCCCATCCTCCCTCAAAACCTCAAAAATCAATGGGACTCTTTAATCATCCTTCTCAAGGGAGTTGCTCCAATTTATCAAGATTCCCAAGATTCATTTATATGGGATCCTAATGGAGGAGAGTATTCGGTGAATCGGGATATTTGATTATTGAAGCACAACAGGATAAATAGGATTGGGCACCTTGGATAATGGTGTGGAAAACTAAAACATTGCCAAAGGTAAAAATATTTAGCTGGACTCTACTAAAAGGAAAAGTCCTAGTTGCGGATAATCTAAAAAAAAAAAGAGAATTTCAGGGCCTTCAAGGTGCCCTTTGTGCTTAGTGGCTGAAGAAAGCATTCAATGCCTCTTTCTCGACTGTCCCTTTGCAAAACAATGTTGGAACCTCCTAGTAAGTCCCCTAGAGATCAATTTGAATCTATCCTAGCCTTTTAATGACTTCTTTACAGCTTGGAAAAGGGAATATCCCTACTCTCTTAAAAAAATCAATCCATCCATAAGTATTGGACAAGTCTCCCTTCCTTCCTATGTTGGCAGCTTTGGTTAGCAAGAAACCAACAAATTTTCAATGACCACCTCCAATCATTGGAAAAGTATTGTCTAGGACTTGGGGTCTTACATCTGAATTCCAATCTTCAAAAGGAATGAAACCAATTGACACTAATCAAATATAGCAAGAGGAGAGAAGTTGGATCAGCTATGAAATTAGTGGGCCTAATTGGCCAAGCACCCCCAATTTAAAGCCAGCACTTCAGAATTGGAAAATTAGGCTAAAAAATGAAGAATGCATCCTTTGGATGAAAAATTTAAAAGGACCCTACCTTTTTTTGAGTGCGCTTCAAAGGAAAATCCAATAAAAGAATGATCTAGTGGCATCCTCCTAGAACCAAGTGGAATTAACCCTATCACCTATACATGGGACTTGGAAAAAACACAAACAATAGGGCAGAGTCCTACAGTTTGGTGCTAGGCATAATGATCCTAAAAAAAAGAAATATTCAGGATCCATTCATAATGTCTGACTCGGCTATGATCATTCAAGCTATGGTTAAAAGAAGAAACCCAACAAATGCTACTCTGTGCAAATCCATAACAAGAATCAAACAAAATTTGTTAAATTTGGGCCAATTTTCCTTCAAGCACATTATGAGAGAAAACAACAAGTCTGCTGACACCCAGGCCAACTCAGTGGCATGGCCTCTTAGTGAATCTCATATTCTTCATGACATTATACATATTCTAATTCCATAAAATATCCTTTAGACCAATCTTGTCATTGTCACATCAATATATGGATAGGAATTTGACTAAAACTATAAATAATCCTCCTCCTTTGAAAACATATCTCTCAAAAATCCTTCTCGTACCCCCCTCCTTCTTCTGCTCAATTTCTAAGTTTGATGAGCTCCCTCATTTTTCTCATGTCTCCTCATCTACCTTATCCTCTCCTCAGCCTATCCTCTATTTTCTCATTTATATTTTCCTTTTTTTCACTCCATCCTTCATCTTTTGTCATGGCTTCCTCTCCCCCTTTAGTTTTGATTTATCCCCTTCATCTATGTATCCCATTGTGCATCGACCTCCCTTTACTTCTATGTTTTCCTTTCAACCCCTCTCCCACAGGCCTACTTTCCATCTATCCATCATCCCTCACATTCTTCTGCTTGTATCATCGCCTCCAAGATGCTCTCTGCCTCATCTCTCATCCTTTGTCATCTTATTCAATATTTATCAATAGAGAACACTCTCTGTGGATCTCTCATCCTCCTCCTTGCCGAAGCGATCACTTGTTATCTCCAGACATCATAGAAGAGCTAATCCATCCCTCTCCTTAGTAATGGAAATGAATCCTCTTGATAGAGCTTCCCAAAATGACAAGTGCATAGTATGCAAAGCAAATAAATTTATGATGGATCAGCTCCATGAAAAAGTGAAGGATATAGGGAAACAAGATCAAGTCTCAGTGAGAACCATCCATCAATCAGTTCTAGAAGATCATAGTAGTGATACTAATGCAACATACTTGAAATTTATCATAAGATTTTCACATTTTATGTAAATGTAATTTTTCTTAATCAGTTTGAAAGACAATATAAGTAGAATATAGTAGGAAAACTGAGCAATTTTGGATCCAATTCTCGGGGTAATCGAGACTGCGCTCCCACTTCTTCCTCTAAAAGTGAGTTAATATCCAAAAAACTATATGTAATGGGAGCTTGCTCCATTTTCCTTTTGGAATAGAAATCTCAATATCTGAACTTGGTAAACAAAATGACACCTCCAAGACCCAAAGAACAAGTCCAAGACCTCCTCAAGCCTCAAGTCAATCCTCCAAATGATCTCCTCCAAACAAAACAAAGTTTTCTAAAGTCAACAAAGATTGACCTCTTCAAAGTCTGCTTCAATCAAGGTTTCAACCCTACAATTTAGGTCTGCAACTTTGACCTACAACACTCAACTGTGAAACTTAGACAAATCTCTAGGCTTTTTCTTGTGTGAGCATAAATAAGTCAAAATTTTAGAGCTTCTTCCTTCTCTTGGTCTTCCTTTTTGTTTCCTTGTCCTTCGCTTTTGATTTCTCTTTGTCTAGGTGCAAATCAAACTTGTTGATGATTAGATGCTAAATGATTCAAAGTCTCTACCTTTTTATACCCTTTTCAAGGGGTTGAACAAACTCTTCTAGGCCAAATTTCACAGGCAGGGTTGAATTGGTCTTAGTAGCCGAAATTGACTTTATATATTAAAAAATAATATTTCTTTCTTGACATAAATTTTGCAAAAGGGTCTTTTACATATGACAATAATTATTTTGACTCAAGAAAAACCCTAGGAGTATGAAATGCATGCTTGACCTAGATGATAATTAAATGGAGCATGAAACCCACGCTTGAAAAATAATATTTTCTTTCTTCTTTTGCTTGATACATAAATATACATAATGACATAAGTACAAATACAATTATGAAGATTGAACCTAGTTACTTTTCCAACACTCCCTCTTAACTAGGAAGGCTTCAAAATTACTCAATAGATATCTTCTCAAGTTGAAATATTCTCATAGAAGGGATCTAGATTGATAAGCACCAAAGTATCATCATATCCAACATTGTCACATTATCAAGGCCTTGACATGTACACTTTATTTCTCACAAGATCATAGCACAATGTTGGGAGGTATTCCATGGGACACCACACCGCCTAACCAAGGTACATACTCCACCTAGGATACTTGGAATATGTCTTTCACCTGATCACTTACCTCAAGGAAATGTCTATCCATTAGACCATTCTTATCCATGTACATGTACTTGAATTAGGATCTCCATTGTAATTTGTCACAACAAATGACTCAAGAATGTCTATCCAATCCATTGTTTGCCTTATCCATGTCCATGTAGTTGACTTAGGATATCATTCCTAATCTTTCAAAATATCTAACACAAGGAGAACCATCATTCTCCCTATCCATGATGCATGCACTAGACTTATGGTGGTTCTTGACCTAATACATGACACAAGGAGAACTAGTGTCCAACTTTAGTCCCTCTCAACCTAAGAGGAAAAAGTCCATGCTCACTCCCTCTCAACCTAAGAGGAGAAATCCATGCTCACTCCCTCTAAAGGAGGAGGAATTCATCAAAACGCCTCAAATTGTGTTGGAAGTACTCATACTTCCCTTACATTAGCTACCTGTTATAATTGTAGCTTCCTCTTATCACTGAGTCTTCTCAACTTGCAACTTATTGAAGTAGGGCTCCAAATATGCCTCCTAACAGTCCATAATCCTGTATTGAGGTCTTCACCAATTGCTTCTTAAATAGTTTCCAACAATATTTCCTACATTGCATTGCTTCCTTCACTATTTTCATCCTTGAAGACAGTCCATCACACAATTCCTTAAATCAATTGATTATCACAATACAAGGTTAGCTAGTCCATTGTTCAGTTATCTTTAAATACAACTTGGCTGACCTTTCCAATCAGTCTCTATCAGTTAATGCAACTCCATAGACTCAAATAATTCTGCCCTCTAGTTGTTATTCTCATCTTTTCAATATAGCCAACTCTTAGGATCTTCAAATAAACCTTCTTGTCAGTCCTTTAATTTTCCTATTGTTGCACCAAATTGACAATCCTTAGGACATCAATCAAACTTCCTTTCAATAATGAAATTTAGCTGCTTCAAGATTATTGTCATAAGATCTTTCAAACACAATCCACTTGATAGTGAATGCCTACTACTTCACTGTCCTTAGGGTTTTCACAAAACTATCCTCACAATGATGAACTATCTCTTACGCTCACTACAAAAAGAGCTTCTTTTCTTCAAAAAAATATTAGATATGAGCTTGCACCATTTAACTATGTCTAGGGCTTTCTAGTACCTACAAAACACAACAGAAAACCCTCACCAAAGGAACCTCTTCCTATGTAATTTCCACAAAGAGACGTGACCTTGTTTTGGAAAGCAACTCAGCCTTTAAAATAAACCATTCTTTCAACTTGAAAATACATGGAATTCTTGTCCCTTATACACTTGTGAAAATCTTCTTTCTTCTTCTTAGAACCATCCTTCTAAAGTTTGGCCAAATTTCCTTCAAAGAATAGTCCCCAAAGCTCAAATCCTAGCCTCTCCTAGTAGACTTTAGTTCTCCACAGGTCTATAATTAGGGCTCATATGAACACCTTCTTCTTGCCTTCCAATAGCCTCAATATGTCCAAGACAAATTTACCTAAACTAGGACACTCAACCACCTAGAAATCATCAACTTAAATAGACAAACACATACATGTCCAAGATGTCCTTTGTTTCCTTGAAGTCTCCACATACTTGAGCTTCAATACTGCGGTAACATTCCTTCTAGTTAGGGCTCATATTCTTCCCTAAATCGGGCCATTCTTTCACCTCATAACAGGTTTAACTCCTCTCTAAATATTTGCATTGGTCGCTGATCAAATGAAGCTTTCCCTCAATTATCAACTTGAACCTTAAAATCTCCAAAATAGGGCTTTAGTCCTTATTCAAGATGCCAAAACAGGGCTCGTCCTAAAAGCACAGTAATATACTTTTTCGGCCCACAATTTTAGAAAGATACTAGACGAAAACATGCCCAGACTTCTACTACAAAACTTGGCTACCTCTTTCCTACCTTGGCAGATCAAATTATGGGAAAGAATAAAAAATTTGACCTTTTATCCACTTCATATTGCTCCTATAGAATTTGGCTACCTTAGATTTCTCTTTCACTTGATGAAATGCACTTGTGATTTTCTTCTTCTTGTATCCCTACTAGGCCTACTCAGCCTCCATAAGGATTATATTTTATGATATTCCTTGATTAAGAACAATTCCTCCATGAGTATGACTACATTAAAAAAACTTACTCCTTAAGAACTTGATCCTTCTTGACAAAAAACATTATTTAGAGTCTTAAAGAGAATTTGTATCATCAATGGTGTAGCTCCTACTACTATCATGTTATAACTTCTTTGAAAAACTTCATAGCTTGTATCATTTTACTGTCGAACTTACTTCAGATCTTATGATGAATTTGGATCACTGTCACTCTTTCAAGTATATGGATATTTGTTTGGTCAATTTAGTATTCCTAAATTGATATCATTAATTGTCAACCCGGGGCTCGTAAGCTGATGAAGTGAAGGTGTACTATATGTACTTAAGCAACCTCTTAGAGCTTTTTGTCGTTTGGGGGGTGTTGTCTGTGATTAATTTATCTTCCTAAGATGGAGTGATGTATTTATAAACAAATGAGTGATGGTGTGTGTGGAGTGAATTTTAGATGAGTGAGGGTGTGTGATTAGTGGTTCTAACTACTTGCTGAAAAGGAAAACTTGAAGGAAATAAATGAATTAAAATGAACTGAAAGCAAAGAACCACTTTCTAATGGTATTAGACACCATTCATTCTGCTGCAAATAAAAAGTAAGAAAATCACTTAAAAGACCAATGATAATGTTTATCTCTTCCTAACTCTCTGCCTCTAACACATAGTATTGTGTAAGACACGATTAAGAAGTAGCTAAAGGTAAGTCTAAGAAATGATAAAAATGAGAAAAATCTACTTTAAAGACTAGTGATAATATTTTGCTCTTTCTAACTCTCTGCCTCTATCACATAGTACTGTGTAAAGCAAGATTATAAAGTAGCTAAGGATTAGTCTAGAAAGCACCCAAAGCCAGCTGCAAGTGATTAGTATTCTGATCTCTAAAAGATAAACAATTTATAGTAAGAGACCATTTATATGTTAGCAGACAGATTTGAGAAATAAAACTAAAAAATTAGCTATGGAAATAAAGTAAAAGGCAGCAACTTTGAATCTGTCAACTGAAACTACCACTAGATATAAAGAAAATACATAAACACACAAGTAATCCCGGGTCAAAAACCTGCAAAAGAACAATGCTGATCAGCTTAAAAGAAAGGATTCAAAATGAATTAAAATGAAGTGAATTATGCTGTACATAGGTCAAGAAAAGGAAATGCTGAACATAAAAATACTATACAAGGCTAACATGAACAGGGGCCCTCCATTCATATAACCCAAAGAAGACTCAAGGTATTGAAAACTTCAGAACAACACTGCTTTTATTACTCCATGTGCAGAAAATCACAGTCAAGAGTGCTAGAACAACACTATTAAAACAAAGTCTTGAAATGCACTAAAATTATAATAGGTTCATAAAAACACAACAATAATAAAGTTATCTAAGCGTACGCAGACGCAAGTTTTTATAGGCATCTGAAAGATAGCCTAACGCGTACAGCTAAGACTGAAAAATAACTAACTGTCATGCGTAATAAAGGTTTAATTAACACGTCATAAGCCTGTGTGGATAGCTGGAGGTTCTGGTCGTTATGGGAATTGAATCCAGAGTTGGATTATGTCTCCCACAACCTGCGTAACACGGACAAGTCACCGTTTGACTGACGTGACCCAACAGCTTACGCATCACCGTTAAGCTGCCTTTGTTGACCGTAACTTGACCCTTGTTGATCGGAGGTGCAGATGACATGGATGGCTGAACAAATAGCACAGGAACCTCGAGCACCTTGATACCTAAGTACCCATGTGGCTCGTTTGGCAAAGTGCACGTGGAACCTTGAGAACAACAAAAAGGCTGCGGAATCTCCAGATGGCTGCGGAATCATCAGATAGCTGCGGAATCGGCAGAGAGCTGCGGAATGCCTGTAAATATGTCAAAATCTAAACAAAACAGTCACACATTAGCAAAGCTTACTTGATCATGCTTAATGACATCTAATGTAATGATCTGGGTGGTTTTACATGGAAAATGAGGCGAAAGAGAGAGATAAGTGATGAAAAACAGTAGGTAATAGTGGATGATGAGGTGTAAGTTAGAGGCTCTACAGGTTAACATAGTTCTTTCTTAGTAATTCCACTTGGAATGGAGACCTAAGACATCCTAGTCAATCAAAAAGATTATCCCATTCAAATTTGATTTGTTTTGGTTTCATTAAATTAATTATAACTCGCTATAGAAAATTTGATGTTTCTTGTAATAGTACTACATGAAACCCTTTAGTAGCCTTCCACCATGCATATACTTGCCCAAATTCACTCAAGAAAATTACTTATTGTCCCTTAGGGTTAAATAAAGGCCCCTAGCTTCTAAATAAAATAATACGGAAGACTAAAGACAACTTAGGACTTGCCTCTTTTCTCATGCAAAACATTTCATCGATTTGGGCTAATGGATAGATTTATGAAATGGGTAATACAATGATGATTTTGTTGATTTCCAAATCCGATGAACTTTTTTAATGGACCTAAATTATCTGAAATGTAATGGTTGACATTTATTTCATGATATTTACTTTATGAAATTAGAATAGGTTTCTTTCCTTGTACTTTCTTTGTTATAATATGTTGAGGTTTCCATTTCGAGCATTTCATTTTCTGCAATTAGTTTATGATTTGAATTCAATAGATGTAGTGCATTACATCATCATAGAAAACTTGGGACACACTATATGCTACACATATAGTGTCGATAACTCTTAAGTTTGTACGAACACTAGGTTGATAATTAAAGTCAGTAGCCTTGGGAGTTACAACATTCTTGTTGTAATATGGAGGCTCGTCACTTTTTGCCACCGTTGTCGGGGAGGTGTCCAAGTATGCATTGTGTTCTTCCCTAGCTAATTAATTTCTTTTAATCTCTGCATAAACAAAAATTTGCATTAGGATTATTTCATTTAAAAAATAGAAAAGTGAATTGCATTAGTTTTTTCTTTCAATCATAAAAATAAAATAAATCTCCAACACCAACCCACCCCCCCATTTGATCATGTGGTGCAGTAAGAGCCACATTGCCATCCACTTTTGCAGGTAGAGATGATAACATTGAGGAATATCATCTGAAATTTCCCATTCAAGATATTTATGGTAGTATGCACATGAATAACATCGCTCCATATTTTCTTCCAAACTTTCATGGTCTAAGGTGAGAGGATTCAGAAGCCTTTCTCTTTGAATTTGAAATCATTTGTGAATCTTATGGTTACTTGTTAAACGTTAAAAAAATGAGATTATTTTATGCAACATTGAAGGATGGAGCTCTTTAATGTTTCATGAGTTGAGGGATGAATTCAATAATATCGTGGAGTGAGATGGAAAATATATTTCTAGAAAAATATAATGATCATGATCTTAATATTTAAAATGAATAAAAGGGAAGATGAGATCCTTGAGGATCTAATAGAGATGTTCATGTACAATATTAAGAGGGGAAAATTACATCATTTAGGATATGACAAACTAAAAACCCTCTTACTTAGAAGAGTTAGGGATGAGTTGATTGATATTCTTAATCTCATGAGTAGAGGTAATGTATAGCAATTATCATTTAAGGAAATTTGTGAAACATGCAAAAACATATTAAGAGGAAGGGAAAGAGTAAGTCGATTAGTATCAATATCTGTAAGCCAAACTAAACTTGGAAATTTGAGTGATAAACTTAAAATAGAAATTCTTAGCAATCTAAGTGAACAAGTAGAAATGTTAATAATACAAAATAAGCAAAAAGAAGATGTTGATATTTGTGTTGTCCATGCAAAATCAGATGATGTTAAATATTGCCCCTCATTACCAAGTTTTAAGGAAGTTTACGAAGAGGAAAGTGGAGTAAGTCAATTCCCAATGAAGCTATGTTATGTATCTCCATGAGGACCATGGCAACCTATTCAACCAAATATGGTGCAAGAGCCTAATTCACAATTGCAATCTTATTCACACCCATCTAAAAGTAATTGGAACACACACCTTCCTTACCAATATGTTGGAAAGGAACTTATGGGAGCCATCCACAATATCCTCAGTATTTTCCTCAGTATCCTCCATATTCAACTCTATGGTATCCCTACCTTTCACCTCCACCACAACCACAAACCCAACCACATCCATCTCAATGATCCACTCCCACTCAAGTACCTATAACACCATTTCTAAACCCACATAATCAAGTAACTGAGTCAACTTATAATGTTGAAGTAAAACACTTCCAAACATCTCCTCTTGATCTCAGTGGTATTCATCTCACCTCACGAAGAATATTACAAAAGAACAAAAATCTCTTATTGGCATTGAAGGACAACATGTAGAGAAAATGATTCAATAGAGAAGACCAAAGAATCCTCGACTTCATTTGATGAAGAGTAGACATCAAAATCTAAGATTTAGAAAGATTTACCATCAAATCCCTCATGTGCTCAAGAGAAAAGTTAGCAAAAAGTGGAAGATTTGAAGGGGATGTAAGAATAATGTATCCAAGATGATCCAACTCAACCTGTGGATGAGGGGCATCACAACTATATTGAAATATGGTTCAAGATAGTCACTAAGTTGCAACAGTACTCTCTTCTTCAACTATGTTTGGAATCATCAAAGTCAAAGCATTGAGTCTCTCACATCTAGGTACATGTCAAAGAATACATTTGAAGCCTACATATAATTTTAAATGTAATGTTAATGTGCACTTGGATTCATTGGAAGTATTCCTATACTTGAAAATGATTTTGTTTTTTTGAGTAGAATAGGATAGGAAAATAAATAAAAACTGAAAAATAAGACAAAAATCTCAAGTGAAAACGTCCTCTCAAGTGAAAATGTCCTTTGAGGATCCCAGGTAGACCTACTAGTTGAAAAACGCATTCACTAAGCTAGTAAGCCTAGAAGAAAATGCAAAAAATAATAAAAAAAATTCCCCATGTATCTCTCTCATGAATGTAGGTTCTCTCCAACATGTACAAACAACAAAAACATGCTGGCACCAAGAAAAAACAAAAATTGGTCAAAATTCTAGTACATTGATGAACATGTATTCCTATAAAGCTTACCAAAAAAAATTAAAGTTAGTTTTGTAATTATGGACAAAGTAAAATACATATGAAAACAATAATTACATAAAAATAATATTAATAGGTAAGGAAATAAATAAGAGGGGTTTCACATACAACAAGATTAATTTATGTCCCCCAGATGCAGGTGATCCTCTCGTACGGGCACCTCACCCTCCACGTGTGCCCAGCGTAAGGCCGCCTGATCGGCACCTGGATGGCCATTGTTGCGAGTTTAATACTCCTGTTACCGATGTGGGCGATTCAATCTAGTTTGATGGGAGACGGAGCGGAGGTCTCTTCAGGCATTAACTCAGATCTGCAGACTGTAGGAGCATTAACGCCCCTCCGCAGCTCGACCTTGCAGCCCTCCAGCATTAAAATGGCCCTCTCTCAGTCTCATTGCCGACATTCCCTACAGAATTCTCTCAGTCAGCTCGATCTCTGGTTTGTTTCACCAGAGGTCGATCCCACTGCGTTTGTTTCTCCCTTGTCACCCACTGTCATCACGCGTAGCATTAGCAGCAAGGCTTCAAGTGCCGAAATGACTCGAAGTCGAGGGGTGCCGCATAGAGGAAGCTCCTCTGCTCCCAGAGGACGCACCCGTCCATCTCCTTCTCCGCTCATAATACCCATTTCATCTACTTCTCCATCTTTTCCTCCTCCCAATCCCGCCAGGCCTGTTCCCATTTCGTCATTCCAGAATTCTCGTTTCACCTTTCGAAGCCGTCTCAACCAGCCCATCATCACCTTCACCACCACCATTATGGTCTTGGAAGAGGCGGAATTGCTTGCTGAGCCCATCAGCTCCTCCTCTACCCCTTCCCCTAAGGAAAGCCTATTTCAAGATGCTGGGGACAACTCGAATTTTACAGCCATGCAAATGCAGGAAGATTCAACTAGGGATGCTCGGGTCAACCGCAATCGCACTCTGACAGTGGAAGAAGACGAGGTTGTGGCTTGTGGCCCTGTCCAATATGACTTTGGCATTCTGCACCTGATCAATCAGTCTGAGGAAGGAGTTGTTGGTGACGACGAGGCTTCTCGGCTAGCAGCTCTAGAAATGCAAGAAGCTAAGTGCTCCGACCCTCAGACCTCGCGTGAGTAAGCTCCTCTTTTTGATGGGTTGCTGCCACTGCTCTCGTTTTTTGGCACTTCTCTCTTCTCGTATGCTGGCTTTTCTCTCCTTATCTGATATGCTTACTGTATTGTTGGGGTCTTCCTCAGTCCATATTAGTTTTTTGATGTAACTTACAGTAATCACCCGTTCTAGTGCCTGGTCGAAGAATTTTTGTGGTTGGCTTCCTCTACTTGGCATCTCTTGCAAGCAAGAAATTTTTTTGTAATGCTTTCACTCTCTCTGCTAACCTGAGAAAGCTTCTCTCTCACAAGCACAACTGTCTCTCTGTGTTCAAAGGTTTTTTTGCTGAGGGCTGGGAAATTGGCCCTCTGAGGCTAAAACCTCACTCTAAATAATTTTTACATCTTTTTTTAATAGAATTAGCGCTTATTCAGAAAACAAAAAAACAAGATTAATTTATGTCCTAATCCATCTTAGCTTAATTTTATTAAAACCTTAAATTACTTTCTATGGGAATATTTTTAGTAGTCTTGAGGATAGATAGAGGGCTTAGATATATCTCAAATTGTAGCATTTTCCCTTTTAGATGCAATTTAAAAAATGTTGTAAAATTAAATTAAAATAAATTATTTTTACTATGAGATAACTTATGGTTTTTTCGCATGTGATATTGATAATGCATGGTATTGACCCATGGTATTGTAACAAAGAAGATTTACAAGTTAATATCCATGGTTAAAAATCTTGTAATATTGTTATAAAATATTTTGATTGACAAATAATTTATGTTTTTTGGGCATGTGGTATAGATAAACCATGGTATTGACCCATGGTATTGTAACGAAGACTATTTTTTACAATGTAATAATATCTACCGTAATGTGGGGTGAAAATCCATGGTTAATAATATTGTCATATTGTTATAAAATATTTTGGTTGTGAAATAAGTTATGGTTTTTAGACTTGTAGTAAATATAAGCCATGGTATTGGCCCATGGTATTGTAAAAGCCTATTCAAAAGTTTTTTATTAATTTAACTTTTTATTATTAATCAATGTCTTACTAACATCCCAATATCATTTTTAACTTCTTATTATTCTTTTTAATTTAGGGTTTTACCAAAAAATAACAAATTATTGTTAAAAATAAATCATTGAACTCAATTTCAATTTTTATATTTTATTTTATATTATATATATTTCTTTATTTTTTCCATTATAAATATTTCTCTTTTTGTGGTTAATATATCATTTTAATTATATTAACTTTTACATATATCAGTTAGGGTGCCATTTAATAAAAAATAAAATTAAAAGAATAAATTAAATTACCCAAATAAATACATTATATATATATATATATATATAGTATATATATATAATATAATATATATATATATACTATATATATATATATATATATATATAAACAATATTTACTAAAATGTAAATTATAAAAGTAAATTGAAATTTTGAATTACTTAAGTGTCACTACATGAATAGTTCAATTAGTGAAAAATAATGGAAAATAATCACATTAATTGTGAAAGGCATGAATTAAAAGGAGCATTATTTATAGTAAAATTAATGTATGTCCACTACAAATGTTTTAAGTTTTCTGGATATATTTTCCTTTCAGATTGGACTAGAATTGGTCTACACTACAAGTTTAATCAATAAACTATCATAATCCTATGAGTTTATATATATATATATATATCTATATATATATATATATATATATATATATATATATATATATATATTATATAATATATATATATATATATATATATATAACTCTATTTTATATGTCATTGAAATTATAAAATTTGCTATTATATATTTTCAAATTATTACTTGTATTTTAAAAATATGAGTATTAATTTCTAAAATAATTTTCCTATTATTTAAAAAAATCAATTTTTTTTATAATTAAGGACTAAGTAAAAGAAAAATAAAAACAAGGGCACAAAGCACGGAGCTCCACTCCCTCCTACAGTCACGTCATGGGGAGCCCACGTAAGAAACCAATAGAAACTACTAGAGAGGAGAAGGGAAAAGGAACATTGAAGAGCGACAGGATTTAACCAAAACAAGGGAGGACAATAGAAGAAAAGAAAATGAGGAAGAAGACAAGAAAGAAATACGAAGCAGAAAACAAAATGCAAAAAGGGCCATGTAAACCCAAGGCTGAGGTCACACGAGAGTAGCTGTAAATGATCCTGCTCTAGCACAGGGACCACATGTGGACCTATGCTATCATTTGTAAATTCATGAGATTATGGCGCACAGAAAAGGTACTACAAGCATGGATTAAATACCACTAGAAACCAAAAGGAGGCATAGACCTACATCTTGGGTCAAACGATTTCTTCATTGTGGTCTTTACAAATATTGAGGACAAAGAGAGGGTGTTTGAAGGAGGGCCCTACTTCTATGTAGTTGCAGGCCTCCATATGAGGCCTTGGATGATGAATTTTGTCCCGGAGAGAGAGAATTTCACTTCGGTCCTCATGTGGGTAAGACTTTATTCCCTACGTCTTGATTACTGGCAAACTAAATCGTTATCTCCCATAGGAAACAAATTAGGGTGTCTTGTCAAAGGATTTGAGGCCACGAGAAGGAGAAAATATACTTCCTTCGCACAAATATTTGTGATGTATCTCTTTGGGGCTCTACCGATTGAGGTCATCTCAGAAGTTTTGGATGAATAATGCATGCAAATAGTAGATTATGAGCATATTCCTTTCAGATGTTGCACGTGCCATGAGCATGGGCACCTATTTAGAGACTGCCCTCTTAGTAAAATAGAGAACGTAAGTAAAGCTAAGACATTGAGAGACACTAAAAATATTCCAAAAGTGGGATATAGAGGAAAAGGGGGCAAAAGGGGGACAAAGAAACTTCAAATAGAAGGGAAACAAGTGACTCTGAATAAGTTGCAACTAATAGAAGAGGACGAAGAGATAACAAATGTGGATTAGGTAATGGAAGGCAGCCCACGGGAGAAGGAGAAAGACGAAAATAGTGCGCAAACACAGGATATTAATAAACAAAAGGAGACTATGTTAAGTGATGGAGAACCCTGAAATTGACCAAGAAATGACCCAGAGTGAGATAGATATGGAGGATCATTAACTGCAGGATATTCTTGATAGAGAAAACCTAGATGTGGAAAGGTTCTTGAACGAGAGGACCATTGCAGGGGTAGATTCACTACCTCAAGAAGAGTTCAACAAAGTACAATAGTTGTTCCTATGGATAACTGAGGCTAAAGGGATGGAAAGGCAAAAAAACAATGAAAGGCAGGGCAATGAAGGTGTGAAAACTATGAAAACCACATGAGCGTTAGCTCTTAGAAATGCAGGAAAGAAAAGAGGCAGAAAAAAGCAGAATGAGTTATTGATGGAATGCGAAAAGCTAATGATAGATGCAGGTAAGATGAAAAACATAACCAGCTACTCCTTTACAAATATTTCATATTGAAGTCATGTCTTGGAATATCAGAGGTCTAGGTAGTAAAATAAAACAAAGAATACTTAGCAATAGAATGAAACAAGAAGCTCTTGATATGATCTTTATCTAGGAAACTGAACTTTCCATTGAAAAAAGAAAAGAAATATACAACAAATGGCTCAATAAATAATAGTTTCTAGAAGTCAAAGCAGATAAGACAATAGGAGGCATACTCACTCTTTGGAACCCCCAAAAGATAGGCATAATAGATGTTGAGGCATCTAGGAATTATTTATCACTGGTTATTCACCCTGTGGGAGATAGGGAGACTTACCTGGTTACAAATGCTTATGAAGCACAAAGACTGGATGATAAACTCAGGTTTCTAGATTCTCTTGTGGAACTAAGAGATAGACATGTAGGAGTACCATGGATAATGGGTGGGTACTTCAACATGATCAAATCACTTTCAGAGAAAAATAGGGGAACGAGAACTTTAAGCAAATACTCTATAGCTTTTCAAGCTTTTATACACAATATGAAGCTAGTTGACATTGATATGAGTAATGGCCTCTTTACATGTAACAATAAGAGAGGAGGAGAGTCTCAAGTAGCCTCAAATTGAGACAGATTCATAATCTCAAAGGACATGATGCTCACCAACAAGGAAATGATAGTTAGAATTCTCCCCTTTGGAGGCTCGGACCATTGGCTTGTACAGCTTGAGGTTCACGTCATTGGAACCCCCAAGAATAGACCTTTTAGATTTGGGAATATCTGGCTCACCCACCTAGATTTTATTAGCAACATTGCGAAATGGTGGACAAAAGATCTGCATATTCAAGGTATAAGAATGTTTTTGCTACAGAAAAGACAAAAACAAATCAAGCTCAGACTCAAAGATTGGAACAAGAATGAATTTGGAAATATTTTTGAAGTGAAAAAAGCTCTTGAAAACAAAATGCAGGAACTCAATCAAGCCCTTATCACGGATGGCTTTGATAAAGCCAGAAATGGTCAAGTCAACAAACATCATCAAGACTCGGAGAATTTATGTAAACAAAATGAAATATTTTGGAGACAAAAATATAGAGTTCGATGGCTAAAAGAAGGGGAGCGAAACACTATATTTTTCCACACATCCACCATGGCGAAGAGATCACATAATAGAATATCTTCGATCAAGGACGCCAAAGGTCATCTACTCAATACCCAAGAAGATATCGAAATTGTGTTACTTTAGCACTTTCGAGGTATAGCAAAGGAGATCATTTGAGATAGAGCTCATTTTATGAGGGACTTAACGAGTCATATACCTAGGCTAGTAATAAGAGAGGATAATTTCAATCTCAATAGGCGAGTGACTCAAGAGGAGGTTAGTGAGGTCATCAAAGAAATGCAGAATGGTAAAGAACCAGTCCTTGATGGTTTCAATGTGGATTTCTTTAAAGCTTGCTCGAACATTGTTAAACAAGATATTCTGAATGTAGTGGAGGAGTCGAGGATGACCAGAACCATTTTGAAGGTGCTCAATACTTCCTTCATCTCTTTGATCCCCAAACAGGACAATGCTCAGGCTCGAGACAGGTTTAGACCCATAGCTTATTGCAATGTGGTGTACAAGATAATATTCGAAGTTATTGCCAATAGACTCAAACCCCTTCTTCCTACTCTAGTTTCTATGGACCAATCAGGTTATGTGGAGGGTAGAGAAATTCTCAATAACATAATTCAAGTGAATGAGGTGGTGCATTCATTGTTATGCAATAGGAAGGTGGGAATGATTATGAAATTGGACCTAGCCAATGCTTATGATAAGTTGAATTGGACATATATTAGGAAGGTCCCTCTAGCCTCGCGATTTGACCATAACTGGGTAAGATGGGTTATGTCCGTGGTAACTTCTTCTAGCTTTTCAATTCTGGTTAATGATTCTCCTTCGAAGATTTTATTCCAACAAGAGGCCTCATGCAGGGATATCCACTCTCTCCCATTCTCTTTATCCTCATGATGGAAGGACTTGGTCGGTCTATGAAGCATGCAAAAGAAGTTGGTAACATCAAGGGTCTCCAGCTCTCTAAGACTAGGAAAGCCTTCACCTATCAACAATTTGTTGATGACACTATGCTGCAGGGTATCCCCACGGTTAAAGAAGCACTAGCTTCTAAACAAATCTTGGCTGACTTTTCCATAGCTACAGGTAGGGATGTTAATCTCTCCAAATCTAATATTTTTTCTTTAATACTAATATCGCTATCCAGAGGAATATCTCCATAATTATGGGGTTTCAAAGGGATGTCCTTCCTTCCAAATACCTGGGAGTTCCTCTAACTAATAAACCTTTGCACAAGAGTATTTGGGAGCTGGTGATTAATAAGATGCATGATAAAATCCAAAAATCCACTATTACACCTTTAAACTTGGCAGGTCGGTTTGTGCTTACAAAAGATGAACTTCAATCAATCCCAATCTTCATGCTTTCAGCCCTTGCAGCTCCAAAAGGAGTTTTGTAACAATTTAGAACCATTCAAAGATACTTTCTTTGGGGTAACGGGGGGGAGTGAAAGAAATGGGCCTTGGTAGCCTCAGATAAGATTTCCAAACCTAAAACACATGCCAGTCTTGGATTGGATGATCCAGAAGTACTAGGAAAAGTCTTATGGGCAAAATTATGGTGGCATTGGGTAAAGTATCCAAAGGCTCAGTGGGCTAGTATTTGGAAAGAAAAATATCAAGCACTTGGCAGGATAATGATCACATAAGGATGACTATTATCATAAAATGCTCCTTCATCTTGAATAAATCGTCAGAGAATAGAGACTTAGTGCAAAAAAATAGATTCTGGGAAATTAGAGAGGGAGAACTTGCTTTTTTTTCGGAGGATAAATGGCATCAAGAACCTACACTATTAAGAGAGGACTTTGTGGACCTCAAGAAGAAAATTGATACCAAAGGCTTACTTAAGGTAAAATATTAGTTAAGGAAAATGGAGAACGTGGAAGAATATAGAATATAGGGTTGATGGCCCTTGACAGCAAAAGCTGATGCACTTTTGACAATGTTGGACCAAAGGAAAATTCTAGTTTTAGACGGGCATGACCAACTTAGATGGCGCAACAATAATGAAGTTACCTTAAACCTTAAGGAGGCAAAGCGCATAATCCTAGAGCTAGATTCCAATGTACCGGATAGGTTTGGTAAAACCTATGGAATCATCAAGGATGGATGAAAATCAAACTCTTCATGTGGTTGGTACATCATAAGAAAATTATGACTTGGGAAAACATTCGAAAGAGGGGTGCTCTGGGACCTTCTAGATGCTAGCTCTATGAAGCCCAAGAGGAACCATGGAGCACCTTCTCGATAATTGCATTTTCACCTCGAGGTTGTGGGATACTTTTGCCATAATTTTCCAATAGACAAACAGGGAGAAAGGAAGCATTATCAATACCCTTAATAACTCGAGACAAAACTTCTCTGATTATCAATTTCTTTTCTCAGCTTGGGCTTTAACTCCAAGCTTCATAATATGGAATGTGTGGAAATAAAGGAACAAGAGAATCTTCAAAAATGAAAAATGTTCCTCCCAATGCATTATTGAAGGAAGATTATAAAGGAATGTTCCTCCCTGAAGTGAAGGAAGATTATGAAGGAATGTTCCTCCCTAAAGTGAAGGAAGATTATGAAGGAGTATGGAAGGGATGTGCATTGTGTAAGAACACCAAGAGACCATTAGGTAGTAGTGTGTCATGGTCAAAATAAATCTTGGATCTTATTCATTCCTGCGTTTGTGGTCATATGCCTCCGAAATCACTTGGAGGTCGTCTTTACTATGTAACATTTATAGATGACCATTTAGAGAAGGCTAGAGACGTGCTCTAGCATCTCTAAATGTAGGAGATGTCATTTGTTTGTCAACGTTACATTCCCGGGGTGATACATAGTTCCACATACATAATTGTATCACATAATTCTCTACGTGCATTTGGGAATACCAAATGACGATCAATGCATGATAAGTATATCAGAACAATCTCATCAAGTGGTTACGCATTAGATATGGAATTTTCTTCCATGTACCTTCAGGTATATTTTGGAAGTCCAAGCAATTTTTCTATCCCACCATAGGTAACCAAGTGAGCCTCCTTGCACACTATGATACAATGAAGACAAAATTTCGAGAGATTTCCTACCCATACATAAACCCTTGGTTCACCAAGGTGGTATATTGTAGTTCACAATGACGATAAAATATTTTTCCGAACTACCCATTTTCTAATTTTTAAGTTGTTGTTAATTTCTAAAATTGATTTACTACCATGGAGTAATAACCCCCACAACCCCATCATTTTCATAAGATGCAAATATTGCCTCCTCTCTTTCTATAGGAAACTCGTCATCGAGAGAACAAGAAAATGGAAACTATTGAATATGGTACTTTGAAAGCTACCACTTCTCAACCTACAACCTAAACTAACCAACGAGAATCATCTCTTCCTATGAGTACTAAACCCAATATCACGTCTTTATTATTTGTTAAGTCCGAAATAGTAGAAACATAAGTAGCTAAAAATTTATTACTTGAGGTTATTGAATATCAATTTCTTGAATCTAAAACGTGAGTTAAATACACTTGTTACTTCAGGCCCTTCCTCTTCTCTTCCTTTATGTTAGACATGAACACAATCTGTATATATTGGACCTGATGGTGAACAAAGTCCACCTAGTCTTGTGAGTATTAAGGAAATTCCTCAAGAAGAGTCTTGACCTTCATCTCATGTTCATTTAAGAAAGATTCAAGCGTATCAACTCCCTCCTCATACTCCTATACAAGCTCCTTTATATGATTCTCATACTTTCAACTCGCCTTTGAGTTTCCCTAGGAAATAATATTTTGAAAAATTAACCATGAATCATTCTGGTATGGTTTCTCATCTACCATCAACCACTAGGTTGAGAAAACCATTGTTTCAGCTACGTCAATGTTTGCTTCATCACTAGGAACACATTTGTATGGTGACTAGTATATTCCATCTGGTTACCAATCATTATGTAGAACCTTTTCTGGTGTGACATCGATTCCATACACTTTTGCCATGTTATCCTCCTATGGAATGCCATCTAGTACTTATTTTGATGAGTGTCACCAAATCCTTTGTTCCTCCTTCATCTCAACCTTTAGTGGAACAACAATATGGGTCGCATGTGAGTGCGTATGGACATCTACAATAGCCCAATCCACCTTACGCATGGTACCCTCATCCAAGAAGGTAGTTTCCTCCGTATTCCCTTATCTTTCAACAGGGGGAATATATTCCTTGAGTTTTCCAATATCTTAATCAAATACCACAAGATAGGGCCCTAGCCTAATTATGTCACCCATTTCGAGGAATGGCTACTAACTCTTGGCATCCTTTATTTTCCATAAAAGTTCACTTGTTTTTGAATCAAATTAGAACCTCTCAACTTCTTCCATCTATATCTTATGTTCATACTTGCCAACCTATTTCTCAACGGCCTCATGCTTTAGGGGGAAACTGTTATAGACATTTTTGGGCACTTCAACCCCAATCATAAATGTCCATAAAATGAGGGCTCCTAAGTCCCTAAAAGTGTTGCTTCACTGCCTAAAGGAATAAGGTCAACTCATTACATCATCTTCGAGAAGTTCTCCACTGAAAACTGCTCATAAATGGTCAAAATTGGACCATACTGAAAGCTCAATGCAGAGGGCGCAATGCATATCACCTTCCCAATCTACAAGGTGCGATGCATACTGATTTACTCCTTTGTAGGGTGTGATGGTTGGGAATGGACAAATGGGAGGGACAAAAATGCGAGGTGGAAGGTCATGGAATCTTCCAAAAGCTTCCCCTCTAACACTTGCCTCTTTATTTTTGACCAGCGATGAGTAAGAGATCATCATTCAAGTGGAAACAAGAACTATCAGAGAGAGTACACTAATCAAGATCCTAGAAGATGACTCACCTCTCTGTAATTATCTATATATGGATCCCTCATCACAGAGATCCAGAGGCTCGAATTTTGTATCTTATAGAGAACTGCTATTAGTTTTCTGGTGTACATTCGTAGTGTACATTCATAGTGTTGGGTGAATCCCACATCATCGACATGGAATGAAGCAAATGATTTTGGAGGTGAAAACAAACTGATGATAGAGGGTCCAGGGTGGTGGTCATGAAGGAATGAAGCATGAATGTATTGTAGTGGGTGAGACACACGTGAATTGTCTGAATAACGTCTCTTGAACATATCGGTGACACTGACGATGGATTGGTAGCGTTAACCCCAAATATGGATGGTGTGACAGACCAATGGTGATGACCAATGAACAGAACAACCCAACCCGGGATGGATGTGAAAGGAAAGTGTCATGTTCAAGAGCGACTTGCTACCAATAAAGCTTCTTCAAGTTTTCTTCCCAATTTTCCCTAGTCATTGCTCACCAGTACCTCTTTATTTTTGTCAAGCTTGAGGAGGATAACATATGCTTGTTCTATAATCAGCCCTTCGGGCGAACCTGTCGCTATATTTTAGCGAGCCTAGCGATAGTGAAACTCGTTCTCATCCATTTGGATGAGTTTGTCGCTATTCAGTTTTAACGAGTTTAACGAAAAAGATAACACGATCTCTTTAAATTTTAGAGAGTCTGAAAGAAATGGAAAGGAGACTCCAAATATTTTTTTCATTGTATAATCCCTTAAGTCTGAAAAAGCGTAAAATAATACAAAAGGGATGAATTTTCGATAGTTTTAAGGAGACGAACACGTTATTATTTTTGGGTATTGGGTATTGATAACACATGGTGTTTCCCCTAGTACGTAACAAATATTATTTATATGTTAAGAATATTGGTGGTAAAATAAATATGAAAGTGTACACTTTAAAAATATTGTAAGTTGATTTTTATATGTATATATGTTAGTTTTCTAACGTATATAATGAAGGTGGTATTAAAAGGAATTTGAAGTCAAAAATAGGGACGTGAGAAAAAATTAAGAAATTAATAGAATAATACAATGTATACCATTCTTTAGTCTATAATTTTTATATTTTTACATTTATGGAAATTACCCAAATAAACTTAATTTTATGGAAATAACCATGTTATATATATATATATATATAGATATATATATCTTTTAATTAGAAAAGGGAATTTAAAATTTGTTCTAGTTATGGGTCACAAAGTCTAGTAAAAATGATCTCTCTATGGTAATAATTCACAATCTGTCTGTGGTAATAGAAAAAGAATCTCGAGCATGTGCGTCTTCATTCCAACTTGTTGATATTAGGTGCACACATTCCTTATATTGTTTAATGAATATATGCTCATATATTTTCAGGTATGAATAATTCACCACAATTACCAAAGATTACCGAAGATAGACTTAGCACAATTACTCTAGAGAGCCTCTATGAGTATATAGAGTCTTTAGAGAAATGTAGAGAAGAAAGAGAAGCTAAGATACAAACAGAGTTAGCAGCAATGCTAGAAAATAAATTCACATCTGTTGAAGACAAGATCCAAAAACAAATAGAAAATAAAATAGAAATATTGGAGAATAAGACGGAGGTAATGGAGACTAGGTTGCATGTTATAGAAAAACAAAATCAAGATATGAACCAAACATCCAAGCAAGTAGATTCTCAAACTTTAGAGAGTCTTAAAATCAAGGATGTGATTAAAGAGCTAGAAGAAAAGCTAATAGTCGCCTCACCCTAAGTAGTGTGGGAGATAAATTAGATATCAAACTAATTAAAGATGAAATGAAAAAATGATAGGATTTGTTAGGGTCCCACCCTAACCCCCTTATTTATGTAATAGGATCGAGTCATAGTTATAGTTAAGTAAAGAGTCAATAAATCCCATATTAATAATTATAAGTGGTTAACCCACATTTAATGAAGGGACGAGAGTTAGTTGCAAACAGGCTATGGTATTAGATAGATAGTATTAATAAGAACCATGTATTGCCCCGTGGTATTGAATGTATGAATCCTATATAAAGGATAGAGACTCCCCTCGATCATGCATCTACGTTTCTAGGGCCAGTGGGATCTCCAATTTTTAGCAAAACTTTTTTTTGGCTAGAGATGTGTTCGAGCATATTTAAACCATGGGATCTGTTGTTGAGTGCATAAACCTGCATAATTGGGGAGGCATGCACACAGGAAATACAGGAGGTGGTCACGCTTGTTGGAATCCCTCATAACCCCTGTGGGTACCATAGATAAATCGGCAGTTGTCTTGCTGCTACAGTACACTCAGAGTAGCACTCAAGGAGATTACTTGTACATATGATAGGGTAGTTGGGTTGTACATATAAGGGTACGATTAATACTCTTTGGGTAGTGCCCTAAACATTTTGGCCGAGTAGTACTGTAAGGCCCTTATGTGTATTGCAATCTATAGCACCTAACACTCCTAGAGACCATAGTTCCCTTCTTTATCTCTCGATCACGCATAAGCTTTGCGAGATCAGATCTCGCAAGTAGTGTTTTTTCGTAGCAGCAATCAGTTCCACCATCGAGATCTATCAGAAAAGCCATTCGGATCTATTAGATCCATTATATCTGTAGCAACAATCAGTTTCATCGTTCATATCTACTAGATCATCCATTTAGATGTCTCATATCCATTAGATCCGCCATCGAGATTTGAGTAGTTGTGTGGGTTCCTATACCTAGGCATGAAATCAATTCCAAATAGGGAGATGATTGGAAATGATGTGTGTTGTAGTCTTGTAGATGTATCAGTTAGTTGGCATTTATTTCAACATGATTTCTGGGTTCGAGGTGTGTTGGATATGCATGTGTATATGTGCCTATAGTTGGCTTCTGTATGGTTGACGTGTAGATGGTCCACTACGTGTCTACTAGCCTTGACATGTGATGGATGGTCCTTGGCATGTCTACCAGCCTAGGCTAGCTTGGATGTGTCATCGATGTTCCTTGGCATGTCTACTAGCCTGGGCTAGCTTGGAGATGCAATGGATGGCCATTGGCATGTCTACTAGCCTGGACAAGCTTCAACATGATTATGATCTCCTTGACCATGTTGCTACATACAAATATTAATGGCTTCTTAAGGACTTAGAGTTAAGGATGCTTGTTAGTTGATATCCATCACCCACATTAGGTTTGTCATGTTGATGATGTTGTAAATTAGGCTAGGGAGGATCTACATGTGTTTGTGGATTCTCAAGATTGTTTTGCAGGTGTTCTAGAATGTTTGATATGCTTAGGAGTTGCATGTTGTTGGCAGAGTTGTGCTAGAGATGTTTTATGGATTAAAAGTTTGATATGGCTGTTGGTTTGAATCATAGTCAAGATTGCTTGGATGATGATGATGAAAATTATGTTGAAGTGATTTTCTAAAGTGTTCCAAAGGTACGAGAGACTTCTAGAGGTCCTACACAGGCTTTTCAAGCTTTGGAATACATTTGAGCATTTTCTGAGCATAGTTGACTATGTTTTCACCATCCTTAGCCCCAATCGCAAGGATGCTAAGTCATGGAATGACTGAAATTCTCAAGCCACATGTAGACAAGCCTATGGGAGTGATTAAGGACTTCTAGTCACATGTAGGCTTGCTTGTGGGAGTGGAGTTTTTTAGGTGTTTTCTTAGCATTCCTCTCCATGCTTAAATAATTTTGGTGTTGTGGTGATTGTATTGATCATAATGTTTTTCCATTTGGTCCGAAAATTTTGGGGGACCTCTAGAAACTAATCAAGGTTGATGATCTCACAGGGATAGTGAAGTTAGTGGTTGATTTGGTTAATAATTGTATCTGAACCAAATTTTGAGCAAGCGAAAAGGATTGCTAAGTGTTCCATAACATGTAGGATTTACTAAGTGACCCAACACATAGAATTGATAAATAGAGGAAGGCATTAATCCTATTTAGTTGGTTGCTTGGAGAGTGAGTGAGTATTCCATAAGGATATTATGTGTGAGTATAATTTGCATTATATGCTCACATTGTTTTGGAGAGATTTATGAGAGTATTGTGGGTAGAAATCATAGATACGGTTTGGAAGAAGATTTAGTTTCTGTGTGTAGTTTGTGGCAAAAAATTTGCAACTTGTTGTGTGTTTGGGAGTGGTGCTTTTTTGTGTGAATAAGTGAATAATTTTCCTCCTCTCGGTGGGATTTACAATTTAATTCTTATGTGCGGAATGGAGCTATTGGGATGCTTATGTTGAGGGAATTGAGAAACCAATTTGAAAATATATGGAACACGGTTCACATGGAGGAAATGAATGTGTGGATGCTGTAGGATAGGCAGTTTACATAACTTCAAAGGCTTAATTTGTAGGTGTCTCAATGATTAAATTTGCTTTGATACATATCTAAGATTTGAGCCCTATTGAATCTATGACATTTCCTTGAAAAACTATGATATGCATTCTCTAAATTCTACCCAAACTAGACTTCTAAATCATGCTACATGCCTAAATCTTTAAATACTAGTATATATTTTTAAAATTTAGGCACTTTAACACAAATCATTAGATATTTGCAATTGTCATAGTATTATGTATCCCAAAAGAAGTTATAACAAAAATACCTACAACAGTGAATTGAAATTGATTATAGGACCATTCATAGAACCCAACCTTGAGAGGGAATTTTCCAAAATTATAGTGAGCCAAGATACAATTTCCTTTATTAAACATACCTTGTGATGTAATCTCAATATTCTCAAAATTACTTACTAAACAAAAGATCAATATGTTATTTAAAGACACTAAAACAAATATCCCAATAAATAAAATTAGAAATGAACAATAAAATTTTTGCCTCCTTTATCATAATATATATCTTCAATCTCCATAATTTCATTTTCTAAAGATATCCACATGAAATAATGTACTTTTTTTCGGTAATTGTAAAAAAAAGAAAAAATAATACAAAGACATAAAATTTAACATTTATATATTCACTTCATATTGACAATGTTATGAAATCCACTAAACAATCATTAAAGGTATAATTGTACATATTGAATGTTGCATTTAATCTAGCTAGAGCCACTTCTTTCATTAGTTAAGAAAACATGTAAAAATTAAGAGAAGTTGGTATTGGAATTCTCTACTATTTTGAACTAAAACACATATAAACGTGTATAATATGGGAAATATTCGATCAGTTGACTTGGACCTATATACTTGGGAACAATACAATAAATTATGAATATTTGAGATATACATATAAAACGAAATAGTAATTTTTTATATGGTAAACAAGTGTGAAATAGACATAAGATAAAAATTGAACTGTCACCTAAACATTGAACTTTGTCATGTATAAATTATCAATAGGATAATTCTGATAACCGAAAGTACCTAATATTCAACAAAAAAAATGTTGCCATTTTTTTATAAAGGATTTAAATTATCAATCAAATGTGGTGTGTAATCTCCATAATAATTTTATAAAAACCCTCTCTACTTTCATCAAGAATTTTATTTTGGGCATTTTTTATTAACTTTCCATCTATGACCAACACATTCCATTATAAAACTCAAAATTTCAAAATCTAAATAGGTGAAAATTTCAAGATGACTCATCTAGAACGCCAAAAATCTAAAATCATAGTGCTAAGGCTAAATGTTATTAACTAAGTTCCTTGAATAGGATGAGAAATATATAATTACGATCCACTTTGAAGGAGAATCCTTCTTTTATAATAAAAACAATGTAAAATAAGGTCAAATACTAAATAACTTGTCCTTTTTTTGGATCCAAGGGAAAAAGTTTCACTTTCATAAAACTAGTTTCAATAGAATATCTTAGGGCACTAATTAATGAGGCCGCCCAACTATACCCTTAGCCATGCCATTTGACTACCTAAGCACTAGAGACTAAATTGATCGTGTTGTTATTTGTGTATTATAGTAGCAAGATACTCTAATAACTTATCTAAACTAGTTCTAAGTATACCTAGCGGACTTCCTATATAGGAAAAGGCATGTAGAAGTGAAAGTATGGATGTAGATACTATCTAATACTATGTATGGTTCCCTTAGTACATTTTTAAATGCTAAGACATTGAAACACATAATTCCAAAAAAGATTACATGTTTGCTAAGAAAAAAAACTCTTAAAATCACTTATACTACACTAAGATATAGCTCAATAAGATATATCTCATAACTTATAATTATTCAAAATTCTAGTTTCACTTCATGATAGTAAAATTATAATAATAGAGGGATTCTATGGGGCACCGTAATAACAATATGGGGGAAATAGGGGCACAACAATATTAATAAGGGGTATAACTACAATAGTAATGGGGTAATCACTAGTATTATAGGGACCCAACATGCCCCTCTCCTTCAAAAAAGTGTTGTCCTCAACGCTTGAGTAGTTCTGGATACTTCTGCATAAAATTCTCATCCTCCATGTGGAATCTTCAGCGGATAAGTTCTTCCACTTGATAAGATACTCTAAAATTGAACGATTTCGTAGCTGTCGAGTTCTTGTTTCCAGTGAAGTGCTTCCGGTTCCAATATAATTTTTCCTTCCTCGTCAAGTTCTGGCAATATTGTTTGAACTGGAGCTTGTCGCCTATAACCTTCTTTAAACATGAAACATGGAAAACTGGGTGCAATCGAGAAGCTGCAGGAAGCTCCAATTTGTATGCCATAGTACCAATCTTTTGCAACACCTTGTACGGACCATAATACTTTGGTGATAATTTATTATCCTTCTTAGCTTGCTTGAGGGACATTTGCTTATATGGTTGTAGCTGTAGGAATACCCAAACACCTACATCAAAACTTCTTTCACTGCGATGTTGATCTGCCTGTTGTTTCATTCTATTCTGTGCCAACACGACGTTATCCTTTAAGAGTTGGAGGACTTGTTGTTGATGTTTGATGTGATGTTCCACTGCTTGAACCTTAGAATTTTCTCTTAAATATGATGTGATGGATGGTGGCTGATACCCATAAAGTGCCATAAATGGGGTCATTTTGTTGTTGTATGGAAGGAAGTGTTATACCACCATTCAGCCAGAGGCAACCATTTGACCCATTGTGTCTGTTTATCAGATACAAAGCAATGAAGATATCCTTCCAAACATTTGTTTACTATTTCAGTTTTCCCATCAGATTGAGGATGATAAGATGAGCTATGAGCTAACTGAGTACCAAGACAAGAAAATAATTCTGTCCAAAAATTTCCAGTGAAAATGGGATCTCTGTCACTTACAATAATCTTTGGGTTTCCATGTAGCTTTTGAATTGTTTCCATAAATGCAGTAGAAACTGTACTGGCTTTAAATGGATGTGATAATGCACAAAAGTGTGCATACTTGGTAAGTCTGTCAACTACCACCATGATGACACTCTTTCCCTCAGACTTGGGTAAACCTGTGATAAAATCCATTGAAACCTCCTCCCAACGTTGGCTTGGAATGGATAAAGGTTGTAATAGACCCGGTGTCTTAATTGTTTCAACTTTATTTCGTTGGCAACCAAACATTCCGCCACAAACTTTTGAATATCTGATTTAAGGCCATCCAAAAAAAATTCCTTCTTAACCCTGTGGTAAGTTTTTAAAAATCTTGAGTGCCCTCATAAGGGAGAAGTGTGCAATTCCATAAGAATCTTTTTGTTTTAGCTGGGAATTCTTACAGAGGTATAAGCGAACTTTGTACCATAACGGATCATTTTGCCAGCTAAATGTATCAGACGTACTGGAATCTTGTTGCAACTTTCGAATAAGCCCACACTTCTTCTTCATTCTTCCATTCCTCCCTTGCTTCATTATCCAATCTGGTTGGATAATAGAAATGGTGCACAACAATGCTTCCACATCCTCATCCTTTCTTGAGAGTGCATCTGCCACAACATTTTGCTTCCCTTTTTTGTAGATGATTTCAAAGTCATAACCCACATCTTTGTGACCCATTTTTGTTGCTCTTCAGAGGATAATCTTTGTTCTAAAAAGTATTTAAGGCTATCATGATCCGTTTTTACCTTGAAGTGTCTTCCCATTAGGTAGGGTCACCATTTCTTAAGTGCATGGACTATTGCCAACATTTCCTTCTCATAAATAGCTTTGCTTAAAAACATTCCCTTTATTGGACGACTTTCAAAAGCAATGTGCTTTCATCCTGCATTAGAACAACACCAATTCCATTTCTTGAAGCATCACATTCCACAATAAAGGTTTTCGTGAAGTTCGGTGTAGCTAAGACCGGTGCTTGGCACATTGCCTCTTTAAGATGTTCGAAGGCCTTGTTGCTTCCGGAGTCCATGAAAATGCATCTTTATTCAATAATGTTGTTAGAGGTGATGCTATTCTCCCATAATTATTAACAAACTTGCGATAATACCCTGTCAACCTGAGAAATCCTTGCAGATGCTTTATGGATGTGGGGATTTTCCATTTGTTAATGGCTTTAATTTTGCTAGGGTCTACGTTAACTCCTTCATGAGATACAATATGACCCAAATATTCCACCTCTTCGACTCCAAAGAAACATTTGGATCTTTTTGCATATAATTGTTTCTTCTTCAATAGTTGTAGCACCCTGTCAACATGTTCAACATGATCCTTCCAAGACTTGTTGTAGATTAGTATATCATCAAAAAATACTAACACAAATTTTCTAAGGAATGGTTTGAAAATTGAATTCATCAAAACTTGAAATGTTGAAGGTGCATTGGTAAGGCCAAAAGGCATGACCAAAAATTCATAATGACCCTCATGAGTTCTAAATGATGTTTTTGGAATGTCTTCAATCTTCATTCTGATTTGGTGATATCCTGAACGAAGATCAAACTTGGTGAAGTAAATTGACCCATGCAATTCATCCACTAATTCATCAATGACAGGAATGGTGAACTTATCTTCAATAGTGAGCTTGTTGAGCTCCCTATAATCTGGACACATGCGCCATGATCCATCCTTCTTGCGTACCAAGACTACTGGAGCAGAGAAAGAACTTTGAATCGGTTGAATTATACTAGCCTCTAGCATTTCTGCAACGATACGTTCAATTTCACTCTTTTGGACATAAGGATATCTATACGGCCTCATGTTTGGAGGAACACTTCCTGGAATCAGATGAGTAGCATGATCATGATCACGCATAGGTGGGAGACCTTTTGGAGTCTCAAATCCCTTGGAATGATTGTCTAGGAATTTTTTGAGATCTGGAGAAATAGATGATTCTGATGTGGAAACATCTAGCGAGCATAATTATACAATTACACCTCTTTGCTCCTTTTTTAGAAGCTTTGTCATACCATTAGAGCTGATTATCTTTCCTGGTTTCCCTGCAATAGCCCTTAATTCAACTTCCTTTCCTTTCGTAGAAAATTTCATGAAAGGTTCTTGAAAATTAAAAGCTATTGTACCCAGGGATTGTAGCCATTGGACTCCTAGTACAACATCAGCAGCTCCCATTGGAATGGAAAGCATTGGGCTAGTCAATACATATTCTCCCATAGATAGCTTGATATTATGGCACTTTCCAAAGCAATTTATTGTTCCTCCATTTGCAGTCATCATTTGACACTTTGGTGCTAGATATAGGAAGAAATTCAATTCTTTTGTTCTTCCTCTTCATATTTATCTTCAATTCGTCCATGTCTATCTTCAAATCTATCTTCAAATCATCCATCTTAGCTTCCACGTCAATCATCTTAGCTTCTACGCTTTTCTTTAAACAATCCATCTTAGCTTCTACGCCTTTGTTTAAACCATCCATATTAACTTCTACATCTTTCTTTAAACCATCCATCTTAAATTTTATTTCTTTTTGTGTAAGGGACAATTGTTGCACTTGGCCTTGTAATTTTGATATATCATGTTGCATTTCTTCCTCTTCTTCATGAGTCATGCTAGAGCTTTCAGGTTCCTTAATAGCTCTTTGCATTTTCTTTCCTTGGGGCATCAGTTACTGATAATAATGCTCTACTATGCCCTTTGAATTCCTTGAAAATAAATTTTCAAACCAAGCTTAAGCAAAAATTTAAGAAAACCTACACACCTTTTTTCACTTTGTAGGAGCTCGATATTGCCTCTGATGTATATCTGTTCTTTCTGATCATTTAGTTTTGAATTTGTGACCTATAGTAGCCCTCTGTGTCCTCTTTCCAATGCCATAAGTCCGACCCAAATTGGATTCTCCAAGGAAAAGTTATGCGAAATCTTCCACAATGCCTTGATTATAGACTAGTTCTGTAGAGCAAACTTGTACGACGTGCCACGAGTAATTGTTTCAACCTTGGGATCTAAAAAATGCATACGAGAAACTATAGTCCATCCTATTTCTTTACCTTCTTACAAAATTTCAATCTAATCCCCAGAGGGAAAGTTATGACGATTTTCCTCAGGTCACCTGTTTGGAATGTAATTCAGGAGTCTGCAAAAAGGCCAACGTCCTCAGATCATATCTCCGTAAATAAAACGCGAAAAGATTTGAAATTTAGACCCAAGGTTTAGTGAAATTTCTTCTCAAATGGGTTTTTTTTTAGACTTCTGAAACGTCACAGAAAAATAGCTATAAAGAAAATGAAGTGATATGGCTGGTTATTTTTTAAAACCCCTCCACAAATCTCCAATAGCATCCTACCATACCCATGAAGCTACATGCTTCATGCACATTAGACAGTGTTGGCCATTCTAAAATTGCATCGATCTTTGCTGAGTCAACAACAATTCCTTCACTCGAGATAATGTGTCCAAGATAATGGATTTTTTATTGGAAAAAAATAGCATTTGGACATTTTTGCATAAATTTTATTTTCTCTTAAGGATTGTAACACCAATCTCAAGTGTTCCTCATGCTCTTCTAGGGAATTTGAATAGATTAGGATGTCATTAATGAACACTTGTACAAATTTCTCTAAGTAATTCCTAAATACATCATTCATTAGACTCATAAACACTCGTGGCGCATTATATGACCCAAAAGGAACCACCAGGAACTCATAATGACCAAAACAAGTTCGAAAATAACTTTTGGAAATATACTCTTCTTTAACTCTAAGATGATGATATCTAGATCGAAGATCGATCTTGGATAATATGGTGGATCCCTTCATTTGATAAAATAGATCGTAAATGCGAGGCAAAGGATATGATTTGTAACAGTCACTCAATTCAATTGCCTATATTCAACACAGAGCAGTAGGGATCCATCCTTCTTCTTTACAAATATCATTGGAGCTCCCCAAGGTGAAACACTAGGTCTAATCACACCCATATCCAATAACTCTTGAAGTTTCACCTGCAACTCATTATGTTCAACAATAGGCATTCGGTAGGGAGGATTGGATATAGGTTCGATTCCAGGCTTTAGCTCTATGGAGAAGTCAATCTCCCACTTTGGAGGAAAACCGGACAACTCCTCTTGAAAGACATTGAAGAATTCTGAAAGGAAAGGATATTGTTCCAAGGATGAAAAACATCCCTCATTCAAAGTCATTAGGACATACATTCGACATCGTTTCCTAGGCTTTCTCTTCATATGCAATAATAGGATAAGTCTTAAAGAAATAGGTCTCCTTTCCCCATGGATAACTATAGATTGCCCCTCATCACTTAAAAAACGAAGTGTTTTGCTTCGACAACTAAGCACAGCATAGTAGGATTCAAGCCAGTCCATCAGAATTTTCACATAATAGTGACCGTGTGGCGTCAAGTAAAGATTCACATTTGTGACACACACTCCCAAGTCTAAAGGGCACTGTTGCACTAATCATTCAACCTTTTGAGATTGCCCTGAGACCATCTGAACCTGATCAAAATTGTTTTGCTCTCTTGTCACCAATTTACATTTCATTAGAGCATTGGTAGAAATAAAACTTTGAGTTGTGCAAAAATCAATAAAAATGGTAACAACCATACCATCTAGCTTACTTGATGCTTCAAGCACTGTAGATTGATGCTCAACCTGGTGATTTTGCACAACTGCATGAATCCTATGGGATCTACCCTGTAAAAATTTCTCATTTCCCACCCTGGTTTTCAGTTTCACCTTATTTCTCCAAAATAGATAAATTCCCTTTCCAATATCCGTACATTCAACAATTGAAAAAATATTTTTTTTTTTGAAAACACAAATTCTGGAAATTTTACAGAATGCTAGAAAATGCAGAAATAAAAAAACAGCAGGTACAAACAACCATTAAACACATTTAAAGACAGTGATTTTTGGTCAAGGTGATGCTGGAAAAACCCCCTACAACTCTTGGGGAAAACCAGTTCGAGAGCTCCTTCTTATTTCTGAAAATGCTTTTTATAGTGAGAAATATTCAACAAAAAAACATCAAGAAAATGTTTACAACTTATCTCATTTTTTGTGCCTCACATCCAACTAGAAAACTTGCAACCAGCAAAACAAAACAAAAATACTGCTATACGGCCTCCTCCAAATCTATTATACGGCCTCGACAAAATAGTTGTACGACCTCCTTGAAAACCATTGTACGGCCTGTTAGCGCTTGAGATTTCACCTCAAGCTGAGAAAGGTAAACCTTCAAGGCAACATCAAACCATTCAGCCCCGTAGCTAGCCCTACGAGGCAGGAGAAGGCTCTCTCCGGTCAAACTCGGTGGATTTTTCAATAGGATGAGTTGACCAATTAGAAACACCGATATTAGGCTAGTAAACTGATAAGGAGGGTTAATTTAAAGTTTTTGGGGTTTTTGTTGGCAATTGGAGGGAGTGCAATTCAGGGTGCGGGGATTGAGCTCAGTTTCTGCAGGTGGGTCTTTGGGGCAAGGTAGGAGATTGTATTGATGCCTTTAGCTGAGATGGATGATCAAAGAGGAAAGAAGAGAGGCTAAAGAGGGCAAACAATGGGTTTGAATCCTCTCTAGACAGTGGAAAACATAAATATTAAACAAAATTGAAAGTTGAGCATGGCAGGCATGAATTAAAACTTTATCACTTCTTTTGTTTAATTAGCAGAAATAGAGTAAGATATGGAATACATAAACACACTTACAATGACAAGTAGGAAACACACCATCAGCACAATAATCCACAAGAATCCACAATGATGTTTGCAAAACCTTGGCCTTCCTTTTTCTCAAATTGCAGAGATACAAGTAAAATATACAATAGAGCTTCTCCCTCAAGAGTCCAACCTTCCAACCCAAGTGGAAATTTTCAATTTGGAGTTGATTTGACCTGTCAAAAATCAAATCTCCCAAGACTCGTCAAAAAGTGCCAAATGAGGCTGCCTGAAAGAAGAGTGTTGTTGCAGTCAACTTTTGAATGCCTTCCTCAACCCCAAATTGACCTCATGATAGCTCATTGGAAAGATCGCTGTGTCTAGTTATCATTGTACCCATCCATAAAATCATTTGGCCAACCAAGCTAGGAGATAACTTGAGTTTCCCGAGGTCACTTCATAGGTGTCTTTGATTCTCCTGAGGCAACGGTATTCTTGACATTTATCTAAAACCATGACACCTGTGTAAACAGTGAAGGATTTTTTTCTTCTTTGGCATGTTATGGACAAAAACCTCTCTCAGTTTCCCAAAATTCATCTTTGACTGATCTAAAACATCATTTGAGTGAAACTTGCCCCAATGTGTGAAACAAGGAATTTTGTCGAAAGGAAGTGAAATGAATGGGATAGGGGGCTTCTAAATTCTTGGGGAAATTTTTGGGAGTGGGGAGGAATGTTAGGAAGTAGGGGAAAGTGGAATCTCAGAGATTGAGTGAGGGGAAAGGATCCAAAAGGGAAAAACACGGGCCCAACCTAGAAAATTGCCAGGTTGTAGCTAGAAACTAGGGTTTGTGCAAAAATGAGGAATTTGGTGGATCTAGGGGATGGGAAGTGTTTGATAAGGTACATGAAGGATAGGGGAAGATGTATGAACATCAGGAAACAAGTTTTGCTGATGATTTGACCATCCGAGAGAAAATGGCTTCAAAACCCTAAGAGAGGGAAATGACCTTGCCTGGGCACAACTGTAGCATGAATAAGGTATAAAATGACTCATTAGACACTGACATGATAATAAAAACCCTATGAATGATGATAGGCTCAGCTGAATGATGACATGGACTGACATTTGGGCAAACCCTAGACCTAATGCCTAGTGACCAAATTTTGCTTGAAGACTCACTGAAATGACAAAATTTGACCTTGACACATCAAAATCACTTTGTAAGAGCATATTTGATCACTGTAGGAAGGCTGGAAAGACTGAAACTAACATTGGCTCCAATGGGGATGGTAGCTCCATGGAGGTGCCAAGAACCTCAGACCTCTGGGACAGCAGACCAGTGCTTTATCCATTGGGCGATGGAGTCATTATTTGAATGGATAACGCAAAACCTTTGACACATTTATTGAATGAAAACTTGACTGAACACTTGACTCAAACCGACTCGATGGCAAACTGAAATAACTTGAGAAACCCACTCAACAGACAAAACACAAATGACTCATGACTTGACTTAAAACAAGACTTACAAAGCTTATGAAGGGCAACAGTCCATCAAGATTTGAAATCATGATGAAAACCACCTGTGTTTCTTACAAGACAATATACCATCAAACTATATCAAAATGCCAATGCAACCAATCAAGCAGATGCCTTCTTGATTGATTCTCTTGATTAGATCTTCTGGTCAACAATACAAACCTATCCCCGAGCATCCAAAAACATAGCTGACCATGATCTCCTTCATCACTGAACACTGCAATAAACATTATCACTGCTGGCTGCAACAAACTTGCTAGAGGATCGTGAAAAACATGAAGATTTGCCACTGCCACCTCCTGCTGAAAGAACAAGGTATCCTTTGTTTCAAACTCTGATCTGCCTCCATCATGTGCTTCGGTAAAAGTATGCTCATGGGCTTCAAAAAATTCTGAACAAGTAGATGAGCAGATCTCTTCTTGGAAAAGAATTTCAGCACATGAAACATATTAAGAATCTGAAAGGTAATCCTGTATGCTACGATCTTCTATAGTCTGACAATATGGGAGGTCATCTTCATACAGTATCATAACCAAATTATCAAGTTCCTTGTTACATTCTTCAATCATAAGGAAAGAAACTTCAGCTGATTCTTGAAGTGCAAAAATGACATTTCTATCATCTACCATAAATTCCTCCAAAGGAACTGTTTCACTTACTTGAATGAAGATGTCATCTTGCTTCTCATGAACTGACTGAATTACCTCCTCATGCAGGCTCTGTTCTTATGGCATGAGAACATTTGGATCAAAATCTTTGTCTATGGTCTCAACAACAAAACCCTCCTTTTCAGAAGAGGAAGAAAGTCCACCATCATCTTCTTGACCATGTGCACACTGCATTTCTACGTTAACTTGAGCTGGAACAAGACCTCTCAAAAGTAGATCTATCTCATCTTCAGATAGAGGAGATAATACCTTTTGTTTTCTTTTTTTCAAACAGTGATTGTCTTCATTGATTTCAAGTGAAGGAGTATACGGATTTTCCTCATACTGCTGATCCATTTCATGCAATTCCTGTTGATTGTCAAGATGCGAAATTATTTCATTTTCCACTGTACGAAGATCTTGGTCCTACTGCAAATTTTCATGATCATCTCTATGGGAATCTTCTAGGTTCTCTTCATTTTGTTGAAATGGATTCTCGTACAGAGCCTCCATGATCTCAATATCCATAAAATTATCATCTTCATAATATTTCTCAAGGATTTCAATAAAACTATAAGCATGCTTGCAACAGTCTTGGACTAAATTTAATGATGGATAAGAGTCCTTATATCGTTCAATGAACATAGCATGAAAATTTTTTAAACAGTAAATACAAGCAGGCGGCAAACTTTCATACCAAGATTGGGCTGCACCTTCTAGAGTGGCCAAGAATATCTTCATTAAGCAATCTTCAGGAAAATACACCTTCAACTTGCGAATATGCATATGAAATCTAACTAGATGTAAAGCAGCATCCTTCTTACCATCATCATTAAATGTAGGCAAATTCCTTGACCAATCTACCTTTGGAATTTTATTTGGAAAACCGAGGATGTGATCTCGGCTCAAGGGAGCATATCTTCTTGTGATTCGGTCCATCTTGAAAATCTCACAGCTACTGATCTCTCTGCAGTGAAGTCACCATGAAGCATTGATCGATGGATTCTTCAGTGAAAGGAGTCGCCAATGAATGATTTCAGCCTATGAAAACTCTCAACTAATCATCCAAAAGTTCAGAGTTTTCAAAAAAACTGGGGTAAAATGCAATCAAAGTGGCCGTATTCACAAGCTCACGAAGATTGACTGAAGTAGCATTTATCTACTTCCGCTTATGCAAAGCAAAAGCGTTTCGAAGGCTACCTGGCATAATCTTCAGGCTCCGTCTAAGACTTATGAAACAAACACATCAATCTACCACAAGTTTGTTCTCCCTAGTATGGTCTCCAGTATGTTAGCGCTTGAAATTTCACCTCAGGCTAAAAAAGGCAAACCTCAAGGCAACATCAAACCATTTAGCCTCGTAGCTAACCCTACGGGGCAGGAGAAGGCTCTCTCTGGTCAATCTTAGTAAAATATTCAATGGATGAGATGACCAATAGGGTAACACTGATTTTAGGCTAGTAAACTGATCAAAAGGGTTGATTTGGGGTTTTTAGGGTTTTTGGTGGCAAATTGAGAGGATGGCAATTTTGGGTGCGGGGATTGGACACAGTTTCTGCAGGGGGTTCTTTGGGGCGAGGAAGGAAACAGTATTGATTCCTTTGATTGAGGTGGATGATTAGGAATGACAGGTGAGGAGTTAAGGAGAGAAAAAAATAACCTTGAATTCTCCTTAAACAGTAGAAAACATTGAGATTAAACAAACTTAAAAGCAGAGCATGACAGTCATGAATTCTTACTTTAACACTTCGTTTGCTTAATGTGAAGAAGGAAAAGAAAGGAAATGATTCACATAACACACTTACAGGTACATAGAGAAACACACCATCAATACATGTAACCACAAGAATCCCAAAAAGGACTGCAAAACCCTGGTCTTCCTTAGCCAAAAATTGCAGAGATACAGTGAAATAATACAATGATAGCTTCTCCCTCAAGAGTCCAACCATGAAAATGAACAAGAAAGTACATAATATAGATCATCTAACCTCTTTCCCTGCCTCCATGGGTCGAGCTCACTATCCTAGGAGCTGTTTCAACCACTTCTAAACATAGCACTAAAAACTAGGCAGTCAAAACAACTTGCCTCTATAAACTAGGAAACCAATCCATTCATTAAATGTTTGCTATTTCATGCACGAATCTTCTAGAATAGGTAAATAAGTGTCATGTTAACATGAAAATACATTAATTACATCAAAGAGGGTGAAAAATCCCCTCTCAAGTCAAAACTAGTCAAAGCTGGGCGAATTCCTGAGCTATACAGTGAAATTTGGAGAAATTTGCCTGACGGGTCGCGTGTCTTTGGGACCAATTTTGGGGCACTTCCATGTGTCAAAATGAGGCAAAAGTGGGCTTGTTGGAAAGGTCTGGATGTCTACTTTCCAACCCAAGTGGAATTTCTGAATTTGGTGATCATTTAGCCCTCCAAAATTGCAATCTCCCAAGACTGCTTTCTGTGTGTCAAAAATGTGGCAGAAAGTCATTTTTTGCATGTTTTTTTATTTTCTTGAGGCCCAAAACTTGATGAAATTTCTTAGTAATGGATGAGCAAGTGTAACTTTCCATGAAAAATCTAGAAATGCTGAGTTTTTGCAAAATGGAGTTGCCGGGACGAAGGGTCTCACCGGGGGTGAGACCCGTTAATGGAGAAAAGCTGTAAATTGCCTGAAAAAACCAAAATTTACCCAAAATGCTCAAAATTTCTTGGGATTTGTGTTGTGGCTAGGTTATTTAGTGCCTTGATCCTTGAGTGAAGCCTTGGCCAAGATATGGAGGGGATCGGGCCTCTTTCTTCGTTTTAGTGCCTTTGCCAACCGCCTTTGAAGCACCTTCATCTTTGCTTTGCACACGTGCATCCGCGCCCAATAATGGTTCTTCATGTTCCTCAGCAGTGTGTTATCTTGGTTGGCCTTAGCCAACAGCCTTTTCAAATGAGCATTGTCCCAAATAAGCATAGATTCTCGATCTATGGGTGTCAAATCACCGGGTCTCCTACGAGCCAATTCGCGGTCTTCACGAATCTTCCGCAACTCATAAAGCTTGTGTTTACTTGCAAAATGAAGACCTTTAAAAATACAATCATGATCTTCTTGAACTGTAGCAAGCAATAATTTTTCATGATTGAGGGCCTACCTTGCAAAATTTGGCAATTTCGTGGTTCCTTAGCAGCTTGCTGGCGATTTTGTGTAGATGGTACGTTGATGGGTCGCATTCGTTGCCCAACAGGTCTCACTTGCCTGACGGGTCGCGCTCATACAAAATTTACACTAGCTGAAGTACCCTGACGGGTCGCGCCTGCTTGACGGGTCTCACCTCAGTTTTGACGGGTCGCTCCTTTTGCAGGAGACTTTTGGAGGCCTTCCCGGTGTCAGAATCAGGTACAGGATAGCTCGTTGGAAAGGTATTTGAGTCTAATTTCCAACCCAACTGGAATTTTTCAATTTGGAGTTCATTTTCTCTATCAAAAATCAAATCTCCCAATACTGGTCAAAACGTGCCAAATGAGGCTGCCTCAAGGCAGAGTGCTGTTGCAGTCAACTTTTGAATGCCTTCCTCAACCCCAAATTGAGCTCATGATAGCTCATTGGAAAGATCTTTGTGTCTAGGTATCATTTTACCCATCAAGAAAATCATTTGGCCAACCAATCTAGGAGAAAACTTTATTTTCCCAAGGTCACTTCAGAGGTGCCCTTGATTCTCTTGAGGCAACAGTATTCTTTGACATTTCTCTCAAACCATGACACCTGTGCAAAAAGTGAAGGAGGATTTTCTTACTTGGCATGTTTTGGACAAAAACCTCTCTCAGTGTTCTAAAATTCATCTTTTATTGCTCTGGAACATCATTTGAGTCCGACTTGTCCCGATGTGTGAAACAAGGAATTTTGTCGAAATGGAGCGAAATGAAGGGGATAGGGGGCTTCTAAATTCTTGGGGAAATTTTTGGGAGTGGGGAGGGATGTTGGGGAGCAGGGTAAAGTGGAATCTCAGAGATTGAGTGAGGGGAAAGGGTCCAAAAGGGAAAAACACAGGCCCAACCTAGAAAATTGCCAGGTTGTAGCTAGAAACTAGGGTTTGTGCGAAAATGAGGAATTTGGCGGATCTAAGTGATGGGAAGTGTTTGATAAGGTACTTTAAGGATAGGGTAAGGTGTATGAACATCTGGATACAATTTTTTCTGATGATTTGAACGTCCAAGAGAAATTGGCTTCAAAACCCTAGGAGAGGGAAATGAACTTGCCAAGGCACAACTGAAGCATGAACAAGATGTAAAATGACTCATTAGACACTGACATGATAATGAAAACCCTATGAATGATGATAGACTCAGCTGAATAGTGACATAGATTGGCATTTGGGCAATTTTTAGAAGGAGTTAGAGCAAACCCTAGACCTAATGCCTAGTGACCAAATTTTGCTTGAAGACTCACTGAAATGACAAAATTTGACCTTGACACTTCAAAATCACTTTGTAAGAGCATATTTGATCACTATAGGAAGGTTGGAAAGACTGACACTAACAAATCTAACATTGTTAACGATAAGCAAGATGAATATTATCTACCAGCAGCTCTATCTACTACTGCTCCCCCAGACTCACTGGGAAATTGGCTTATTGATAGTGGTGCCTCAAGGCACTTCACTGGTACAAATAAGCTCTCTATAATCTAATAAAGAAGGAAACCAACCTGGAAATTGTTCTTGGAGATAATTCAAAATATCCCGTGAAATGTGTAGGAAATGTCACTCTTCAGTTGAATCAGGGTAATACCATCCACTTACAAGATGTATTATATGTACCTGATCTCAAAAGGAACCTGGTGTCCATTTCAACAATGGAAGACAAAGGCTACAAGGTGGCCTTCAGTGATGGCAAGGTATGTGTATGGAAAAAGAACTTTAAAGATGCTTTTACTCTTCGATTTTGAGTTGATTCATTATATTAGGTCGAAGGAAGTCCACTAGGTGTGATGTCGCGTGACACATCTCTTCAACCTTAACTATGGCATCAGAGGTTTTCTCACCTTCATTATAAAGCTCTACCCATTGTAAGAAAAATGGTGATCGAGATGCCCGAATTCAGATTAGATAAAGAAGGTGTATGTCCAGGATGTGCCGAAGGAAAGCTCAAAAGGGGACCATTCCCCTCAAGCCAAAGAAATACCTTCGATATATTGCAGTTGGTTCACTCAGGCATATCTGGTATGATGCCTGTGAACTCCTTGGGAGGATATTTATATTACCTCACTTTTACAGATGATTATTCTCGCAAGACTTGGATATACTTCTTGAAAAATAAGGATGAAGTGTTCTCTTGGTTTCGGCACTCCAAAGCCTTGATCGAGAATCAAACCGAAAAGAAGATCAAGACCTTAAGGATTGATAATGGGACTGAATATGAATCCAATGAGTTTCATGAATTTTTCAAAGAGGCTAGAATTAAGAGGGATACTACTACACCATATACTTCTGAGCAAAATGGTGTGGCAAAAAGGAAGAATCGTACAATTGTGGAAGTTGTTCGTGCCATGCTCCATGATCAATGACTTCCGAAGTTTCTGTTAGCGCTTGAAATTTCACCTAGGCTGAGATAGACAAATCTCAAGGCTACATCAAACCATTCAGCCTCGTAGCTAGCCCTACGAGGCAGGAGAAGGCTCTCTCTGGTCAAACTCGGTG
>APFE031290253.1:121088-150327 GCA_000404065.3 Pinus taeda
AGGCTCAACAACCGATGTGGCATCTCTCAAGGTGTCCTGAAGCCACTTGGGCTTCCTCTTCCATGAGCATGCTTCTCCCATAGGAGAACGAAACTCCTCCTTCTACTCACCATCAATAGCCTGAACTCCTGACTGCCTATGTGGTTTCCTCCTGCCTACACCTAAACCTGTAGAAGTTGTGGTACCGTGTAAAATTTCCATCAGTGGACTCCGTAGTGAACTTCTCTGTGGCCTATTTTGCTTGTTGCTCGGAGCACCACCCCTCTGGCTTGTCGAGCCACTGCTCACTGATGGACCTGGCATCGTCATAGATGTAACTCTAGATCCTCCTGACCCCTGCCCACTCGATCCCTTTGACTAACTCAACTAGTGCTGAGGGTCTGGCTGATCCATATACTCTAACTCCCGTGACCTCCTAAAGGCCCTGTCCTCCTCGAACTTCACATCTCGCCTGACAACAACTTTCCTCTGTGCAGGAATGTAAATCTGAAAGGCCTTTGAGGTCTCATTGTAGCCCACAAATATATCCTTCTTTGTGGTGAGCTCTAGTTTGGTCCTCTTCTCCTTGGGTATGTAGGAGTATGTAATGCATCCAAAGATATTTAGATGACCCATATCAGGCTTCTTCCCAGAAAAATCCTCCTCTGGAATCATGTGCTGCAAGGCACGATGCAGAATTTTGTTCTGCAAATAAATAGATGTGTTGCAGGCCTCTGCCCACAAGAACAATGGCAACCCCTGATCATGTAACATGGCTTTGGCAGCTCCTATGATGGATATGTTCTTCCTCTTCGCAACCCCGTTCTACTGGGGCTTGTAAGGAACAGTGAAATCCCTGCTAATGCCTGCCTTCGCCCAATAGCCAACAAACTCTCCAAGGGTGTACTCTTCCCCATTGTTCAACCTCAGGGACTTGATCTTCCAACTTGTTTGTGTCTCCAAAAGAGCTCTAAACTCCTGAAACCACTTGAATACCTCACTCTTGGTGTTCAAGAAATAAATCCAGGTCCTCCTGGAGTGATCATCAATGAATAAAACATAGTACTCATCTCCACTCAAGGAAACATGAGACATTTGACTGCTCACATCAGAATGAATCAAATCAAGTATCCCAGTCGCTCGGCCGTCACTGCTGGGAAAAGGGGATTTGGCAAACTTTCCCATTGCACATCCTCTGCAAGTATCAAAGTGATCAATACTAAAATTTGGCACACTTGTAGTGATCTCCCACAAGGCCCTCAAGGCTCCATGATACATATGCCCCATCCTGTGGTGCCAAATCTCACACAGCTCATAATTGCTAGATTTGTTGTTAGTACTACTGCTCAATGCCAAAAGGGGCTAGAATGCGAACTTGTACACCTTGGCATGGCGTACAACTATCACTCTAGCTGAATCAGCAGGAGTGCCTCTGAGATACATCAACAGCTGTCCTCCCCTAAACAATACCTCATATCCTCTGTCCTCCAAAGCTAAGATGGATATGAGGTTCTTCCTCATCCCTGGCACATAAAGAACATCCGACACCTTCAAGGGAGGTTCAGACTCCCTCTGAAATGTCAGTGTCCCCACACAGACTTCTCTAACAACTCTGTCATCACCAAGTACTATCTCCATATCAGTACAACTCTCTAAAGGATCTAAGAAGTACTCACAGACTCCTGTCATGTGATGTCAAGCCCCATTGTCCACATACTAGATACCCGAAGATGCTTCGCTAATCGAGTGAAAGCCATGCTCCCTCTGAACCTGTGTGGTAGGTGATCCTGTACTAAAGGACTCACATGCAGTGAACCCAAACTCCCGGTCAAAATGTTCTGCAAACTTCTCAAACTTTGTTGAAGCTACCACGCTCTGGTTCTTCCCCTTCTTCTTCTTCTTCTCTGGACACACAACTGCATAGTGTCACATGCAGAAACCCCATCAACAAAGTTCATCCATGAACGGGGGCGGCCATTCACTACAATCCGCACCAACTCATTGGGTTGAATGACCCTTCCAAATGTTGCCAACTCATCTCTCACATTAGTAATCTTTGTGAGATATCCAGCTGCGCTATCATTACCCATCTTAATGGTCTTCAGCTTCTTCTTCAGGACCATTTTTCGGTTCTCATTGGTACTCTGGTAGAGATTGGACAATGTTGTCCACATCTCATGGGCATTTCTCTTTCCTCTCACATGAGGAATGCAGTCGTCTTTGACTCCGTCTAGAATTAGTCTCTTACCCTTATTGTTCTTTTTATTATAATCAGCTAACTAAGTAGCATCAATTGGCACAAAAACAGGGTTTTGTGTGGTATGCACCATAATGTCCCAGACTTCTGCCTCCTCAAAGATACTCTGCATTCTCTCCTTACAAACGTTGTAATTGTTATGCCCATCCAACCTACACTCCACCCTCAATCCCAATGACATCCTGCTGCCCTAAACCTGAAAAATAGCACTACTGTAGTAAAGATAAAATTGTTGTTTGTGAAAAATCAGCTTGGTGGAATTTTCTAAGTGAAAAATAAGCAAGCTGTAATTTTCCTCCTTGCTGTCCCAAAGTGCACTTCGGCACTAAAGCTTTGATACCATGTGAAAATTTCTCATTTCCCACAATGGTTCTCAGTTTCACCTTATTTCTCCAAAATAGTTAAATTCCCTTTCCTATATCCATACATTCAACAACTGAAAAATTAATTTTTTCTGAAAACACAAATTCTCAAAATTTTACGGAATGCTCGAAAATGCAGAAATACAAAAATCAGCAGGTACAAACAGCCATTAAACACATTTAAAGACAATGATTTTTTATCAACGTGACGCTGGAAAAACCCCCTACAACTCTTGGGTAAAACCAGTTCGAGAGCTCCTTCTTATTTCTTAAAATGATTTTTACAGTGAGAAATATTCAGCAAAAAAATCAGGAAGCAAACTTTTACAACTTATCTTGTTTTCCGTGCCTCAAAGCCAACCAGAAAACTTGCAACCAGCAAAACAGAACAATCATACCGTTGTACGGTCTCCTCCAAATTTGTTGTATGGCCTCCACAAACAGCTGTATGGCCTCCTTGAAAACCGATGTATGGCCTCCTCCAAATTTGTTGTACGACCTCCTCAAAATCTGTTCTACGACCTCCTTCAAAACCGTGCCCAAATATTGGCTTTTGCTATGTGCTAACTCAGATGTACGGATTTGCTAAAGTGATGGCTCGAAATGTGTGCCAAGCTGCTCCCACCTTCTCCTCTCTATCTAGAAATCTCCCTTGCTCCCTTTCTCTCCTTCTCTCAATCTCCTTATGAAAGAATGAATGACCTTTTCCTCCTTTTCCTCCTTTAATCTAACCCTAAGTGACTTTTGGGGAACCCCTAAATCTAATGGCTGAAATAGATTGAGATCTACGGCTGAGATTAAATGCTCATTTAAATCTCACTTTCTATTTTTTAATTCACCCCACTTTAATAAAGACCCACTTAGTCATTTATTTCCAAAGTCACTTTTCCTTTCTAATTTTACATTGACTTTATTAAAGTCACTTTAAAATTAAACTTTACTAACTTTATCACTTAAAGTCACTTTTAAATCAGATTTGACTTAATAAAAATTATAGTCACTTTAGGACAAAAATTAAATTCTTTTGGACACTTTTCCCTAGGCCAAAGATCAAATCCTTAGGGAACCACCTATCCTCCAATACCAAATTTCAACATACCCATATATGTAATAGTGGCTTGTTCCTAATTTGATTCTGCTTCAGCCTTATTTTCAAGGAAATCCCACTCATAATCAAGTCCTCCACAAGTCCAACATCCATTAGTGGGAGCAGTTTTCCTAAATTTTACCCTCTTATTACGTGATTCTTGATGATGTGAACCACCTAACTTATGTCTTACATATTGTCCTCCCCTTTGAGGAAGTTTCCCATGGAATGATAGATTTAGGGTTTTATCCCCCCATTTGTTCCCGAATAATTCTTCTGCTGTTATAATTGCTTGTTGCACTATCTCATGCAACGTATTAGGCCTCAAAATGCGCACCTTTTCCTTTATAATAGGATTCAATCCATAAAAGCCCTTTTTTACCTTGAGGGCTTTAGTATTTAGATGGGTAGCATATCTAAGCAACTCCATGAATCATGCTTGATATTCAAGGATTGTCTTAGTTCCTTGCTTAACATCATGAAACAAATTCAATTTCCTCTCCAAGTATTAATTAGAAAGGTACGTTGCTCGAAACTCCTCTTCAAATCATTCCCATGTCAAGGTAAACATGAATTATCACAATTGGGATGGTATGTTCCTCCACCATAATAGTGCACTCTCCTTAAGTTTGTATATAGCAAACATTTCCTTTTGGTTGCTAGAATAATTCTACAACTCAAAACATAAGTGCATGTTTTCCAAACAAGCTTCTACTACCTCCCTTTTTGTGATACCCATAAATATAGGGAGCTTAACTTTTTCCAACTCTCTATGTACATCTCCATCATATGGTATTTCTTTCCTCTCTAATTGAGATGATGAACCACGAACTGAAGGATTTCCCCCAACCTTACTAATCAAGACTTCAATCATCTTTTCGAAATAACATCAGATCCCTTACTTCATTGATGGATATTTGCTCAGATTCTTTATCTTGGGGAGGTGGAGATTAGACTTCTTTCCTCCTCCTTGATGTTCTCTCCATGATTACTTAACATGGCCAAGGAAACATTTAGGTAAGTAAATAAGTATTAGTAGGCAAACACTAGGTCCTAGAGTTTTAACTTGGCTCTCATACCATATGTAAGGTCCCACCTTACCAACCATTAGTATTATACTAAGGGTGAATCAAAATTTGATTTAAGTTTGAAAAGTTAATGCAAGGTTATATATCTATATTTTTTTTTATTTTTTTTTTCTTTTTGGTATTATTTACACTACATACTCATTTCTACTAACTAACTAACCCATGGTAGTATTAAGCTTCTCATTAAGGCTATTGGGTCATGGTTTCTCAAGATCCAAAACTTACTACGATAAGTCTTAAAATGACATTTAAATGATAGAGTCTTCAGTGGGATAAACAACCAGAATTTCCAATAAGCTAATTGTTTATTCTATTGAAATTAAGAGTGTGTAAGAGTGACTAATTTTATTTTGTTCTAGATAATATGCCTATGAATTCTTTCGTAAAACAAAGGGAAGAAAAACAAGATAATTCAACTTCTAAAGGAGTGGTTTCCAATTATTATGAATTCATATGTGAGCTAACAATTACCTAACCAATTTTCCTTCCATGGATTTTTAATTCAATGGAATCATCATGCTTATTCTTTGAGATATTTTGAGAAACACCTTGGTTGAAATTCCTAAATTTACTTATTTATCTTTATAGACAATTCGTAGATGTAATTAGCTACAACCATTGAAGCATTATGTGAAACAGTTTGCAAGAATTAAATGTACAGCCATTGAGACATTTTGTCAAACACTTACAACCATAACCCTGAAGGCGATTTCACCAAAATTAACTAATATGAATCTAAGATTACATCATATCTTTTTCTTTGTGAGTAATGCCAAGAAGTGAACCTAATACATAAGTAGAAGTGTCATCCATCTAGATTGTATACAAAAATTAGGCAAATAATGACTATAAATATTTAAGAATTTTTACAAATAGCTCGCAGGGATGTAGCTACAGCCGTTGAGAACCTTGAACAATGGTTAGTAGTGACAAAACAAGTTGCTAGCTATTAATCTATGAAACATGCAGTCACAAGTTTATTAAACTATCAATGTATTAACCATTGATACCTTAAAACAATATTTCCAAGTTTATATAATATACCGGGTTCATAAAAAGATATTACCACGTAAATCATAGGTACAAAAAAAGCAACAAGGAAAACCACCAACAAATCTATAAAATATAGAAGATTACAGAATGAGATTCTCAAACTATGTTTTTTGAAATCAACTTGCAATGACATTATACAAAAAACAAAAGTTACATAAAATAAACTACAGTTATTGAAAAATTCCTTCAACATTTAGTGTGTAGCATTTGATATACATGTAATTTTTAGTCAACAATCAAATAAGAAAAACCATGTAATGAAGTACAAAAAGAAACACAATATAATTTTTTCAACATACCTCGCAATGAACTTATCAAACTAAAAAAAATGGGAGTATGCTCGAGGTCCAATATCCTTACCAACTCATTGTGAATCATCTAGTTTTCCTCCCTACCGTATAAAAGAAGAACTTCTCCCCCTGGAACGCTCGAGCTGCAAAAGCTCACAAAAAGTACCAAAAGAGAACAATAAAGAGAGTTGTAAGGCAAACCAAGGAAGGAATTTTCACTTCCTCTCAATACCACTCATGGCCAACCTCAATAGCTAGACATCTTATGATTTTAACAATAATTTTAGATTTATTAGGGAAGAAAATGGCTATTATGATTGATTAATGATAACTTAATTCATTTTTCTTCAACTCCACTTGATTACCAATCTATGTAAAGTGATTTACTATTTTTGGAAAGTCATGCTTGAGATGCTCGACATGAATTTCTATTTTTAGAAATTCATTCCAAAATTGTGAGAATGAAATTTTATTTAAGGAAATTCATCCATGAGTGGTGTTTTCATTATGGAGAATAGGGATTCCACATCCCTCTTTCATGCATCTCCCCGCCTTAGTAGATTGAGGACTTCACGCCTTGATCTACTCCAAAGATCCAAGATTCCACATCTTGATCTTTTTCAATATTGAGGACTTCGAGCCACGCGAAAAGGTTTCTGGTAGCCCTAGCTACGTCATTTTTTAGATCTGGAGGTATACAGTGTTTATTTGCAGTTTCTAGTTATTTTTCTCTCTATTTATTATTTCGGATTATTTAGCTTCCTTTTTATTACCGGATCTATACCTTTCATTTCTGTGTATGCTCTTTGCCCTGCGACTCTGTGTGATCTTGGAAAATCAGAAACAGAGAGGAAGAATTTTTCTCATGCAGCCGTAAGGTTTGTTTTATTTTGTATGTCTGTGTTGGGTTTTGCATTTTTTATTTTGTAGGGAGAAATGAAGCTTTCTCAAGCAAGCATGCAACTCAAATCTTCAGTGACTAAAAAAGAGTAAAGGCCCCCACCACCCCCCCTCTCTCTCTCTCTCTCTCTCTCTCAAACTTTTTGTTTAGCTCACTTGGTTCAAAGCTAATTTATGACAGTAGAGGTCTTGAGTTCAAGTCTCATTTTTGTTGGGAAGGGGGCGTTTTTTTCATTTCCACACATTCCCGCACTTCGTGGGCACCTTCATCAGCGTTTTTCAAAAAGCCATAACGTCTTCATCCGGAAGCCGTTTTCAGAGTCGTTTTTTTTTAACCAGCCTAATTTTTCGAGATCTTTCCATTGGAACACTTAGTTTTAGAATATATAGCTTTAGTTTCTGTTAAAATGGAAAGTCCATGGCAAGTTATTCTTGACAGCACCAACTACTTCCAATGTTGGTCCTACATTGTGGATTTACTTAGAAGTAAAGGTCTTTACAGAATAGCCTAAGGCCAAGAAACCAAACCGAAAGATGAAGATAAGGCAACTAAATGGGAAAATAGGCAAGATCAAGCATGTGGGTTGATAGGGATGTCTATTTCTCCAGATCTTAGATTCCATATTGCAGAACTTGATACTCCTCACAAAGCATTGAAGCATATTACTAAATTTTTTGGAATAAAAAATGAACTTAGAGCCCATCAACTTGAAAATGAGTTGCTTACATTGGACCCCAATAATTTTTCTTGCATTGAATATTTTTTGTCCAAGTTTAAGACCCTTAGACTTCTCTTGGAAGGTGTTAAGGTTAAGAAAGAAGATAATAACCTTATCTATTCCATTCTTACTAAGTTGGGACCAGGCTACTCTGTGTTTGTTTCCACCTTCCATTCTATAACAGAAGCCTTCATTTCTCAAGGAGAAACCTACAAGCCACCTTCCTTTTGATTCTTTTTGTGATTATTTAATAAGAGAACAAAAACAAATCTTACACTTTGGTCCGAAACCAAACAAGCGTCCTAAGCAATTTCAGCCTCAAAATGAAAAATCATTTCACCAGAATGATAAGGCAAATAAAAACAAAGGGAAGAACAGTGATAGACATTTCCACTTTTGTAATCAAGATGGCCACTTAGAATCTAAATGCTTGAGGAAGATGGAAGCCTTGGAAGCAGTAATGAAGAAGCAGAACATCCTGGAGCACTCTTCAAACTCATCTTCAGGAATGGCACTTTCTGAATGTGGTTGTGAAGCATCTCAGTCTGGCTATGCACTAAATGTATCTTCTTCATGTCATTCTCTTGAGTGGCTCATTGATTTTGGAGCTTTTCATCACATGGAAAAAAACAAAGCCATGTTTTCTTCTTTAAATGATTGTAACACCAAAAATATATATGTTGGTGATGATAGATCTCTTAGTGTTGTAGGAACTAGAACTATTCATATAGACAATGGTAAATTTAATGATGTATTATGTGTTCCAACCTTATCCTGCAACCTTCTATCTGTATATCAGATAACTCATTCAGGTGAAGGTAAAATTGTTGAGTTTTAACCTCACGATACTCTAATTAAGGACCTAAAAGAACCTAGATAGATTTTAGCTACTCGTTCCTCTTCTAGGAGACATTACACTAGTCATCCCAATCACAATGCTTAAAGGAAGGGTCGGTACTTTTCTAAGGAGGTTAAGAAAGGCATGGTTTCTTGGGTTGAATAAATTCTTCAGATTTCTATACAGAGAGCATGAAAGAAAATATAGCCACTTTCATCCTTAAATAGGAACCAAATACCTGGTGGGAGGATGTGAAGAATGTTAAAGTTATTCAGGAGGATAAATTAACCTAGAATTAGTTTTAGAGAGTCTTCAAGAAGTATTTTTTGCAAAGTACTATGATGATAGAGCTAAGAAGTTTTATCATTTACACATGGGTTCAATAAAATATGATGAGTGTACTAGCAAGTCCTTGGAGATATTAAGATATGTACCTTACCTCAAGGAGGAGAAGGCCAAGGTTCGAAGATTCATCACTCGACTACAAGTACCATACATACACTAGATTGAGTTTTATGAGCCTAGATCATTGAAAGAGCCCATCTAAAAGAGAAAACATTTTTATGAGTAGTCGAAGTGCAAAGTTGATCCTAAGCATGACTTGAAAGGAAATGATAAAGTTAAAGGAAAATTTCAACCAAAGTAGGGAAAACCTCAAGATAAAGGTGAGAAAGAAATTATGGTTCATTAAAACAAGTTCAATACAATTGATAAGGTACATGGATAGTAGCAATCTATATGCTATTGTACAACATCATTTTAGTGTTCGGTACGTGGAAAGGATCATGATAATAGGGATTGTCCTCAGCATCAGGTTGGTTGAGCAAAGATCTTTAGTTCTGAGGAGGCACATATAATAGGGGATGTTGATCATAACATTCCTCATATTTATGCAGTGGTGGAAAAAAATTAGGTTGATCATCACACATATATCGTTGAGAAGGATGATCAACTTTGTCATCAAGTTTCTTGTATTTTGATTGATCCTAGATGTAACTATAGTTATATTAATCATGGCCTAGTGGATAAGTGTGGTTTCAGAAAATAAGTGTATGCAGAATATTGGTTGGTATAGTTGGAGCACATAGTATGCTTTTAGGTATGGATTTGTTGTACCTTCACAAGAGTAAAGTTGATTTCTTTGATAAGGCCATTGAGTTCCTAGATGATAACAAGAAAAATAGATTTTTGCTGGGAAACAAGAAGGATACATTAGTGAGGATGTTTACTGCTATGTAGGCTAAGCATAGTTATAGAAAAGTTTGTGTGATGTTTCTAGTTAATATATCTAGTGACAAGGGTAAAAATGTTGAGGATGCGGGAATATTCAAGAGGTACCTTGTATTGTAGCAGTATGAGAATGTGTTTCTAACATTGATTCCAAAGGTACCACCTCATAGGGAAGTAGATTTTTATATTGAGTTGGTGCATTAGGGGGACTTTTGAGGTCTAAAATGGAACTCCTACGGAAATTATAAAATAATAGTGGAAATAATAAAATAATATTATCATACATTATCAAATTCTAGAAGGAAAAAAGAAAAAACTATTTTTTCAACATGTATTTTCAACTTATCTCCCTATGGGTTTAGTCAAATTTCGATCGAAGACACTTGTTGGATGAAATATTTGATATCTCATCCAAGGAGTACCCATGTTGCATGCTTCTAATGGACATAACTACATGAACAATGACAAATACATGAAAAACATGATTGCAATTACACTTTTTCACGTATTTCTCATTTTTCATTTAGCACGGTCCATTAAAAGTATGAAACATGGGTTTTCCTTGAATGAGAAATTAAATATTGCATCCAATAAATACTCCTGCTCAAAATTTGAGTAAAACCAGAGGGAGATATATTGAAAATACGAGTTAAAAAAGTTGTTTTCTTATTTCATTACTTTTTAATATTTTTTCTTTTTAACTCCAAAAATGGTGAATCGGCCCCCATGGTTGACATCATTATCTTGAATCCTATTTATTCTTATAAAGTTTATTTTGGTTGTAAATTTTTCTTAGGAGGCCTATTTTAGACCTCAAAATTCCCCTAATGCTACGGAAAACATCAGCTTCAAAAGTACATTAGATGATGAGTACCAGAGAGCTAGTAGAGTACCCCACCATGATAATCGATGGAACTCCATGGTAATCCACTTTACCAACCATAGTCAACATGGTCAATTACATCCATCTATTGTTAAACATTAGAAACCATGGTCAACTAAAATATCCCTTAGTTAACCATACCTAACCATGTTCAACCATGCACTTACAATCTCAACCATGGTTGAAAGAGCTTCATGGCTAAACATGGATAAGAATTTCAACCATAGTCAACCAACTCAAGAATGGTCAACCATTGATAACATGATCATTAGTAATTAAACATAGTTAACAATAATTGATAATTCTCAATCCTTATAACCAATGGCCTACCATGCTTACCCACGATCAATTGTCCTCAACCTCTGGTCAACCATGGTCAATCCCCATCAACCTTGTCAACCATGGCTAGTAATATTCAATCATCATCCACCATGTTTGACCCTCTGTAACCATTGTTAAACATGGTCATTTGTAGTCAACAATAATGAAACTCAACCATATGTTGACCATACTCAGTTGACCACAATGAACCTTAGCTATATATATTCAACTATCATGCACCATAAATGACTTGCGAATCCATTGTGAATACTGGTCACCCATGGGAAAAAATGTTGAATATGGCTAACCACACTCAATCAAACATGTACACTCATAATGAACTATATATTGATCACATTCAACCATGTTTCACGAAGTCAACTATGGTGATACATGATTAAAGAAACATAATGCTCGCTAAACATGGTAAAACATTATCACCCACTAAAACCCATGTTTAACCATACATAAACTTCATTAGTGAGTCACTACCATGGTCAACCAGAGAAAACGATGGTCAACCATATCCAACCGTGGTCACCTCTGTTAAGAAATAGTCAATGTATAGCTCATTAACCATTAATGTAACATTTTTCAATCATTAGCAGAAATGATAATCAATGGAACTCCATGGTAAACCACTCTACCAAGCATAGTCAACATGGTCAATTGTATCAATCTATTTCTAAACATTGGAAACCATGGTCAACCAAAATCACCCTTAGTTAACCATACCTAACCATGTTCAACCATGCACTTATAATCTCATCCATGGATGAAAAAGCTTCATGGCTAAACATGGATAAGAATTTCAACCATAGTCAACCAACTAAACAATGGTCAACCATTGATAACATGATCATTAGTGGTTAAACATAGTTAACAGTAATTGGTAATTGTCTATCTTGATCACCAATGGCCTACAATGCCTACCCACAATCAATTGTCCTCAACCCCTGGTCAACCTTGGTCAATCCCCATCAACCTTGATCAATCCCCATCAACCTTGCGAGCCATGGCTAGTACTAATCAATCATCGTGCACCATGTTTCACCCTCTTTAACCATTGTTAAACATGGTCATTTATAGTCAACAATAATGAAACTCAACCATATGGAAAATGTATGTGATAGGCTCAATTATCTCAAAAAAGTTAAGAGGACAAGGTTAGATAACAAAATGAAAGAAAAACCTTTATGGAAAGCTAGATGCATAGAGAATAACATCTCAATCCTAATGGATAACTTGCACTAAGATTTTTTCTGAGTAAAAACAAAGAAGGATTTGTTGGACCTTGTGGAATGGAGACATTATATACTAAAAGTATAGGGAGAAGAGTGTTGATTAAAAGGCAGAATGATGTGGATTCAAAGCGGAGATAAAAAGACTAAATTTTTCCATAGGAAAGCATGAAGAGAAAGACTCTTAATTTGAAGTGGTCTATTAAGGATGGAGACATAAAATTCATTGCAACTAGGAAGGGCATTCAAAGGGAGGTAGTCACATATGTTAGCTCTCAACATAGGGAGTCACGTACCACCAACATTGATGACCGAATGGACAACATGATGGGTCCAAACCTATTAGACATGGCAAAAGAATCAAGTGGGGAATTTTGAAATAAGGAATTAATAACAGGGGCATGAGAATCAATAATTAGTGAGATTTTATAACTTTAAGCTCAATTCTTTACACCCTTTCACTCTTGTCAATTACTTATGTGAGAGTTCTTAAAACGCTCAACCTTCCACACTATAATTCATTCCTCCACAGAGATTGAAAATTCGACCTTGACAGTGGAAACGTATTGGCCCTCAAGAATAGGTCTATAATCAACCATCTAACCATGATTAGAAAGTTTTAAAATGTGTGCTATAAATCCTTCCAAAATAAGCCAAAACAACATTCCAAAATAATTCAAAATTCATTAAAAAATGTGCCAAAAAACATTCCTAAGAAAATCTCTCTAAATGAGCTAATCTTCACTTTTGGTACATCATGTGTGAACCTTAGAGCTCCTGTTATTGACATTTAGTGGGTTCACCATTCTATCTTGTAAAAACATGGTCTCGTGCCTTGCATAATATAGGTATAAACTCTATGGAGAATGTATGCGAGAAGATCAATTATCTCAAAAAAGGTATGAGGATGAGCTTAGATAAGAAAATGAAAGAAAAACCTTCATGGAGAGTTGGATGACATAGAGAATAACATCTCAATCGTGGTGGATCCCTTGCACTCAAATTTTTTCTCAGTAAAAACAAGGAAGGATTTGTTGGACCTTATGGAATGGAGAAATTATGCATTAAAAATATAGAAAGAAGAGTGTCGATTGAAAGGCAGAATTATGTGGATTCAAAGTGGAGATAAAAAAACTAAAATTTTCCACAGGAAAAAATTAAGAAAAAGACTCTTAATTTGATGTGGTCTATTAAGGATAGGGACATAAAATTCCTTGTAGCTAAGAAGGGCATTCAAAGGGAGGTAATTAGATATGTTAGCTCTCAATATAAGGAATCAGGTAACACAAACATTGATGACCAAATGGACAACATGATGTGTCGAAACCTATTAGACATGCCAAAAGAATCACGTCAGGAATGTTGAAATAAGGAATTACTAAGAGGGGCACGTGAATCAATAATTAGTAATATTTTATAACTTTAGCCTCAATTATTTACTTCCATTCACTCTTGTCAATTACTTGCATCAGATTTCTTAAAACACTCATCCCTCCACACTATAATTCATCCCTCCACAGAAATTGGAAATTCGACCTTGAGAGGGGAAAAAACATGGCGCTTAAGAATAGGTCTATAATCAACCATCTAACCAAAACTAGAAAATTTCAAAAGGTGTGTCGTAAATCCTTCCAAAATAAGCCAAAAAAAACTTTCCAAAATAATTCAAAACTCCGTTAAAAATGTACCAAAAATCATTCCTGAGAAGGTCTCTCTAAATGAACTAATCTTCAGTTTTGGTACATCATGTATGAACCTTAGATCTCCCATTTCTTCAGTTGTTTTAATAGATCCAAATTTAGTCAAATAAGTGTCTCTAAATGCTCCTTCTCATGCCTATTCCTAATGCATTTTCACTGTAGACACTACTCACTTGTCCACTTGCTAGGGTGACTTTTCCACTCGCTAGAATTTCTTGTGGAATTGGAAGAATGTATAATGAATATTTGATAAATAATTTGTCCTCAACCATCAATAGTCAAAAAGAGTGTGATATAGCTTTTGAAAGGTATTGGGATAATATTTATGACCATGGGATTAGTGTATATTGTTGGTATGGTCATGCATGATGTTATGTTTTGATAATGCTACATATCCATATATGCTTATGTTTAAACATGTACATGCTAATGTGGGTTGATCTTGAAAATGAGATGAGCTTCCCTTGAACGAAAATAAGGTAAGGACTTTATTTTGGCATCTGCTTGATTTTTCTGACATCGTATATTTGCAACAAGAAGAGAATCAAGGATGATGAGAAAAAGGATAGACTATAGCTCACATGATTCTCCTTAGAGATCACTTCAGCATCAAGGAGATGAGCCTTGTCTTGTTATGGAAGATACATTGAGGATATCAAGGGCTAAAATCAAAATTTGTGAGGCAGATGATGAAAGGGTTGTTGAGGCTCATGAAAGACTTGCAAGGGCTCAGGAAAATCATATAGATACTAGTGCATTTATCCTTCAGATCTTATTACACAACTAGGTCACAAAATAGAAGAAAGAGATAGATTCACGACTTCAAAAGTAGCCTCTTCGAGGTGGAAACCTCCTTTACATTCTACAAATGAACATTTCTTCGATGATTCAAATGAAAATACCTCCTTTCTATATATATGATTCTAATGGGTCATAATATAATCAGAGCCTACATAACAATAATAATGTAAGGGCAAAAAAATAACCATAGTGGGCTACTATGGGGCACAATGATAACAATATGAGGACAACATGGGAACAACAATAACAATAAGGGGTTAGAATAACAATAATAGTAAGGCAGTACACTAGTATTATAGGGACCTAACATGCCCCTCCCTTTCAAAAAAGTGTTCTCCTCAACGCTTGAGTAGTTCCATGCTTTTGTATAAAATTCTCCTCCTACCATGTGGACTATTCAACGGGTAAGTTCTTCCACTTGATGAGATACTCTGAAATTGATCAATTTCATAGTTGTCAATTTCTTGTTTCTGTTACAACTTTAGGTTCCAATATAGCTTTTTCTTTCTCATCAAGTTCTCAAAATATTGTTTGGACTCGTAGCTTGTCACCTATGACCTTCTTTAAGCATGAAACATAGAAAACTTGATGCACTCGAGAAGATGCACAAAGTTCCAATTTGTATGTCATAGTAGTAATATTTTGCAATACCTTATGTAGACCATAATTATTTGGTGATAATTTATTATCCTTCCTAGCTTTCTAAAGGGACATTTTTTGTTATGGTGGTAGTCAAAGAAATACCTAGACACCTAAATCAAAACTTATTTCACTGTGATGGTTATGTGCTTGTTGGTTCATTCTATTTTGTGCCAAAGTGAGGTGATCCTTTAAGAGTTGGAGAAATTTTTGTTGATGCTTTATGTGATCTTCCACTTGTTGAACCTTATAATTGTCTCTTAAATATGATGTGATGGATGATGGATGATATCCATAATGTGCCATAGATGGGGTAATTTTTGTTACGGTATGGGAGGAAGTGATATACCACCATTCAACCAGAGGGATCCATTTGACCCATTGTGTCTATTTATTAGATACAAAGCAATGAAGAGATCCTTCCAAACAATTTTTCACTATCTCAGTTTTCCCATTAGATTGAGGATGGTAAAATGAGCTCTGAGCTAAATGAGTACCCAAATAAGAAAATAATTGTGTCCAAATATTTCAAGTGGAAATAGCATATATGTCATTTAAAATAATATTTGGATTTCCAAGTAGCTTTTGAATTGTCTCAATAAATACAATAATAGTTTTATTGGCTTTAAATGGATGTGATAAGGAACAAAAGTGTACATACTTGGTAAGTCTATTAACTACCACCATGATGACACTCTTTCCTTTGGGGTTGGGTAAACCTTTGATCAAATCCATTGAAACCTCCTCCCAACATTGACTTAGAATGGATAAAACTTCTAATAGTTGTCGGGTCTGAAATGTCTGAACTTTATTTTGTTTGGAAACCAAACATTCATTCACAAATTTTTGAATATAAAATTTAAATTCATCTAAAAAGAATTCCTTCTCAACCCTCTAGTAAGTTTTTAAAAATCCTGAATGTGGTCCTAAGGGAGACACATGCAATTCTAGAAGAATATTTTGTTTGGGTTTGGAATTCTTATAGAGGCATTGGGATCTTTTTAAAACTTTAGAATGAGTGCCCACACTTCTTCAACATTCTTCAATTCATTTCTTGCTTTGTTTATCGAATCTAGTTGGATAAAATAAATGGAACAAAGCAATGCATCTAGATCCTTGTCCTTTCTCGAGAGTGCATATACACAAAAAATTTTATTCCCTTTTCTGTAAATGATTTCAAAGCCATAACCAAAGATCCTTTTGACCCAATTTTCTTCTCTTTTGAAGATCATATTTGTTCTAAAAAGTAATTAAGACTAGCATGATCAATTTTTACCTAGAAGTGTCTTCCCATCAGGTAAGGTGGTGATTTCTTAAGTGCCTGTAGTATTGCCAACGTTTTCTTCTCATAAATAGCTTTGTGTAAATACTTTCCTTTGATTGGACGACTTTCAGAGGAAATGGGTCTTTCTTCCTACATTAAAATAGCATCAATTCCATTTCATGAGGCATCACATTACACAATAAAGGTTTTTAAGAAGTCTGGCGTAGCTAACACCGATGCTTGGAACATTACCTCTTTAAGATGTTCAAAGGTCTTCGCTGCCTCTAGAGTCCAGGAAAATGCATCTATATTCAGTAAGGTTGTTAGAGGTTCTTCTATTCTCCCACAATTCTTAACAATCTTGTGATAATACACTGTCAACTGGAGAAATTATCGCATATGCTTTATGGATGTGGGGATTTTCCATTCCTTAATGACTTTAATTTTTCTAGGGTCTACCTTAACACATTCATGAGATATAATATGACCCAAATATTCCACCTCTTTTACTCTAAAAACATTTGGATGTTTTTGCATATAACTGTTTCTCCTCCAATAGTTTGAGCACTCTGAAACATGTTGAACATAATCCTTCCAAGAATTTGTGTACAATAGTATATCATCAAAAAATAATAACACAAATTTTCCAAGGAAGGGTTGAAAATGGAATTCATCAAAACTTGAAATGTAGAAGGTGCATTGGTAAGGCCAAAAGGCATGTCCAAAAATTCATAATGACCCTCATGCATTCTAAATGTTGTTCTTCAAATGCCTTTAGTCTTCATTTTTGTTTGATGATATTCTAAAAGAACGTCCAACATGGTCAAGTAAATTTCTCCATGCAATTCATCCAATTATTCAACAATGATAGGAATGGGAATTTTATCTTTAATAGTGATCTTGTTGAACTCATTGTAATATGGACACATGTGCCATAATCCATCCTTCTTGTGCACCAATAATATTGGAGCATAGAATAACTTTGCCTAGGTTGAATTATACTAGCCTCTAGCAATTCTGCAATGATATGTTCAATTTCACTCTTTTGGGTACACAAATATCTATAAGGCCTGACATTTGGAGGCATACTTCATAGAATCAAATGAATATCATGATCATGATCACAAATAGGTGGGAGGCCTTTGGGAGTCTCAAATACCTTGGAATGATTGTCCAAAACTTTTTGGAGATTTGAAGAAATAGATGAGTACGATGTGGGAACCTCTAGCGAACATAACTATGCAATTACACCTCATTGTTCATTCATTAGAATCTTTGTCATGCTATTAGAGCTGATTATCTTTCCTAGTTTCCATATGATACTCCTTAATTCAACTTCCTTTCGTTCTGAAGAAAATTTCAAGAAACATTATTGAAAATTAAAAGCTATCGTGCCCAAAGATTGTAGCCATTGGACTTCTAGTACAACATTAGCATTACCTATTGGAATGGAAAGCATTTGATTATTCAATACATATTCTCCCATTGATAACTTGATATTATGGCACTTTCTAGAGTAATTTATGGGTCCTCCATTTGTAGCTATCACTCATTTGTAACTATCACTTGACACTTTGGTGTTGGATATAGAAATAAATTCAATTCCTTAGTTATCTTACAAATAAATTATAAGTACTCCCCAAATCAATCAACGCTAGTACATTTTTCTTCTTGATATGCCCTTCTATCTTGATAGTTGGACAAGTAGTAATTCTGGCCAATGCATTACAAGATATGGTCGGGTTAATTTCTTCTTTCTCTAGAGTTTTTTCCTCGTGTGTATCCTCTTCCTTTGATGTTTCCTGTTCCTTTTCTTCCTCCTCTTCACAATATATGTAAAATAATTTCTTCTCAACTTAATTATGATCATTACTATATTTACTATCACAACTGTAACAAAGCCATTTTTCTCTTTTTCCTTCAAAATGTTGTGGTGTCAAACTTGTAGGTTGTGGAAGGCTAGGGAAAAAAACACTTCCATATTTATAGTGGTGAGTGGAAGGATTTCCTTTTTGCCAGAATTTTTCTTTCAATTTTTCTTTCCATCTTGAATGCCTTCTCCAAATAATGAGGTTCCTAGAGGAGAACCTCATGTTGGATGTTATGCTTTAAATTCCATAGAAAACATCAATCCTACATTCCTCTAGAATATATTTTACCTTATATTTACATTTTGGAAGTTCTCATTGTGCTCCACCATTGAACCCTTTTTTTTGAGATTTATCAATTGGCTAAAAAAGGTGTTTCTTTTTGTATCCTCATAATGTACTATGGTTTCTTCTGTAAAAATTACCCAAGTGAAAAAAGTTTTACTATAGAAAATTTGTTGATACCATGCAAATTTATTGGGTTCCGAATATAAAGTTGCATTGCATACTTTTTTGTGTTTTGCACATTATGGAGATCGAAATATTGCTCTAACTGTAGTATCCATGTTATGGGATCCTTTCCATTAGAATTCCTCATATCGATATTTGGAACATGGTGGGTCTTCAATCCAACGTTAAAGTCTATGACAACATGACTAACATTTATTTTGTTCTCATTATGAGTTTCCTTTAATACCCTTTCACCATTAATAAGAATTTCTTGTAGCAAATTTCTCAAAGCTATCCTAAAATCTCCCAAGTTTCATTTATGTTTTGCTTCTATACCATCAATCTTACCTTATAAGCTGTTAGGATATTCCGACACATAGGAATAGTTAAGCATAACTTGGTCTAGTATAGAGTTAGGTAAAGTGTGTTTCTTTAACATGTACATTTGTAACTTACAATCCGACGGTCACGATATGTAGTGATCTGACGGTTCATTCTCTCCTCGGTATTACCGACACTTGATCTGTGGCTTGACACTCGATTGGTCCATGAATTCTATTTAAAGCGCATGGAGGGTCATTTGTAGGTTCACCGTGCATGAGAAAAGCTTACGTAAATTTTCATTCTTTTATTAATAAACTGCCTGTAGTAGCCACATTGGCACAGGTCGTGGACTGTTTCCCTCTCTAAGGGTTTTAACCACGTCAAAAAACTGGTGTATTCATCTGTGATCTATTTGTGAGCAGTGTCCTTTTGGTGTTCTGTCTGAGGAAATTACCCTGTATATTCCTACACGGTATCGGAGCTATTTGAGGGTCGTGTCCGTTGTTGATCCAAATCTGAAGCCGGTAGAACTGCATGCGACTACCATCTCCTAGATCTATTGTTTCTGACTTCTTTCAGGACGAGAGGACTACTCTGTTTTGTTGGGAGCATCTGTTCCAGTGAGTAACCCCTTTCGTTTCACGCGAAAAGGTTTCCGGTAGCCCTAGCTGCTTCATTTTTTAGATCTGGAGGTATACAGTGTTTATTTGCAGTTTACTGTTATTTTCTCTCTGTTTATTTCGGTTTCGGTTTATTTAGCTTTTTTTTATACCGGATCTATACCTTTCATTTCTGCGTATGCTCTTTCCCCTATGACTCTGTGCGATCTGGGAAAATCAGAAACAGAAAGGAAGAATTTTTCTCATGCGTATACTCTTTTCCCTGCACCTTAGTGTGATCTCGGAAAATCTGAAACATTGAGGAAAATATTTAGTTTTCGGGTAAAGCTAACTTTAAGCTGTAAGGCTTGTTTTTTTTGCATGTCCGTGTTGGGTTTTGTGTTTTTGTTTTGTAGGGAGAAAAAGAGCTTTCTCAAGCAAGCACGCAATCCAAAGAGCCTCTTCTTTACTGTCTCAGGTGTCAGCAAATTATGATCCTGACACCTTTGCAGAAGCTTCAGGCCCATCCAGATTGGGATGTAGCTATGAATGAAGAATATCGTTCATTATTGGCAAACGATTACATGGGATCTTTGTTCCTCTACCAAAGGGATGCAAACTTGTTAGATGCAAATGGGTTTACAGAACCAAGTATGGGCCAGATGGGAAAGTTGATAAACATAAAGCTCGACTTGTTGCTAAGGGCTTTTCACAAGTTGAAGGCATTGGTTATACTGAAACATTTTCCCCCATTTCCAAAATGAACTTTGTCCACCTTGTTCTTTCCCTTGCCGCCTCTTTCAAATGGGAAGTCCATCAAATGGATGTTAAATCCACCTTCTTGCATGGAGACTTGCATGAAGAAATCTACATGGAACAACCTATTTGGTTTATACAAATAGACTCCAGCCTTGTATGTCGTCTTAAGAAATCCCTTTATGGTCTCAGGCAAGCTCCTTGGGCTTGGTATGCCAAAATGGATAGTTTTCTTTTAGAATCTGGCTTTTCTAGGTGTCATTCTGACAATACTATCTACACCAAGAAAGAGGGCAAGTCTCTTATCATTCTTGTCCTTTATGTTGATGATCTTATCCTCACTCGTAGTCATCCCAACCTTATTAACCATGTGAAGTCCAGCCTTAAAAAGAAGTTTGAAATGACAGACTTAGGACATTTACATTATTTTCTCGGTCTTCAAGTCTTGCAGTCCAGGGAAGGTATTTTCCTCTCCCAATGCAAGTATGCCTGTGATCTTCTATGTTTTTTTCACATGGAAGATTGTAAGCTAGCTCCTTCTCCCTTTCAGTCTGGAGTCAAACTTTCAGCCACTTGTACTTCCCCTGAAGTTGATGCTACCTTATACTGTCAACTTGTAGGAAAACTTTTGTATTTAACCCATACTCATCCTGATCTTTCCTTTGATGTTCGCCTTATTGCTCGGTTTATGCAAACCCCACGTGAAAGTCATTGGAAAGTAGCTAAATGAATACTTCGTTATGTTCGTGGTACAGTTCAGTTTGGCATTCATTACAGTGCTGAAGCATCTCTTCTATTGGTTGGTTTCATTCATTCTGATTGGGTTGGTGACCCTGATGATCAGAAGTGTACTGCTGGTTATGTGTACACTCTTGGTTCAGGACCTATTACATGGGCTTGTAAGAAACAAGCTGCCATTTCTCTTTCTTCAGCAGAACCAGAGTATCGTGGTGCCGTAGAGGCTAGTAAGGAAGCCTTGTGGCTTCGTCAGATCCTATCAGAGTTTGGTTTTCAGTAGCAACATCCAATTACACTTTGGTGTGATAATCAAAGTGCCATTCAACTTTGCAAAGATCCATTTCAGCATCAACGCAGCAAACACATTGAACTACACATGCACTTCATCAGAAAGCTCATTCATGACCATATTCTTGAAGTGCAATATTGTTCAACAGATGATCAAGTTGCAGACATCTTCACAAAGTCTCTCACACAGGCGAAGTTCACTAAAATTTGATTTATGTTTGGAGTTTAGGAAGTTGCACTAAGGGGGGATAGGCTCTAGTGCCTCCTTCCTTCTCCTATTGTGTCATATTTGTAAATCCTTCAATCCTATCCCAAGTTGTTCTTAAGGGCGGATGTTAGGATATTCCGACACGTAGGAATAGTTAAGGATAACTTGGTCTAGTATAGAGTTAGGTAAAGTGTGTTTATTTAACATGTACATTTGTAACTTACAATCCGACGGTCACGATATGTAGTGATCCTATGGTTCATTATCTCCTCTGTATTACCGACACTTGATTCGTGGCTTGGCACCCGATTGGTCCATGAATTCTATTTAAAGCGCATGGAGGGTCATTTATCGGTTCACCATGCATGAGAAAAGCTTATGTAAATTTTCATTCTTTTATTTATAAATTTCCTGTAGTAGCCACGTTGGCACAGGCTCTGGACTATTTCCCTCTCTGGGGGTTTTAACCACATCAAAATATTGGTGTATTGATCTGTGATCTGTTTGTGAGCGGTGTCCTTTTGGTGTTCTGTCTGAGGAACTTACCCTGTATATTCCTACATAAGCCATCCATATTATCTTCCATTCTATTCTTTAAACCATCCATATTAGCTTCAGTTGTTTTTTGGGACAATGAAATTTATTGCACTTGGTCTTTTAATTTTGATATATCATGTTCCATTTCTTCCTCTTCTTAATGTGTCATAGTAGAGATTTTAGGTTGCTTACTATGTGTTTCCATTTTATTTCCTCAGGTTATCAATAAATGATAATTATGCTTCACATTTCCCTTGAATCACTCCAAACTACTTTCTCAAAAAAATGTTATGAAAATTTAAAAAAAAATCTACACACTTCTTTTTTCGCTTTGTATGAGTTTGACCTTGAAACAACTATAACTCTGTAATTTTGGATTTGTAATTTTTAAAATTTCGTCATGTGATAGCATGTTGAGTTCATTTTCTAATCCCACAAGTCTTATCATAATTCAATTCTCCAAGAACAAGTTATGTCAAATATCCCATGCTGACCTAATTATGCAATCGTTCCATGGCGAAAATGTGTATGACGTGCCACTCACTGTTTCAACGTTAAGCTTTGAAAAAGATCCAACAAACTAAAATCAATACTATTTGAGTCACTATTTACAAAATTTGAATTTGATTCTCAGAGAGAGAGAGTGATGATCATTTTCAGAAGGTGACTTGTTTGAGATCAAATTCGGGAACCTGGAAAAACCCTAATCTCCTCAGTTCATATATCTGAAAATACAGCGATAAAAGGTTTGATATTCAGTCACAGGGTTACCGCGAATTTTACTCAAATGGGCTTTAATTTTATCATCTTAAGCTTCATATAATAAAAGTTATAGAAAAAATTCCACGATGATCTATTTGAAGCAATGAAACCATAAAATCCAAAGCTCGGATACCAATTATTATGCAACCAACTCACAAAATAGAAGAAAGAGATAGATCAACGACTTCAAAAGTAGCCTCTTTAAAGGGGAAACCTTCTTTACATTAAACAAATGAACAATTATTCGATGATATAAATGACATGGCCTCCTTTGTATATGTAGGAGTATAAGGGGTCACAATATAATCAAAGCTAACATAACAATAATAATGTAAGGGCACAAAACTAAAAATAGTGAGCTTTTATGGGGCACAATAATAACAATATTTAGAAAACATGGGAAGAAAAATAGTAATAAGGGTCTACAATGACAACTATAATAAGGGAATATACTAGTATTATAGGGACCTAACAGATCTTGTTAGAGATTGAGAAACAGGGACATATGGAGATCAGTGAGGAGCAGGACGAAAATACAATAGAGCATGTTGTATGAGGTCTTGATCGAGATACACGTTGGATGTAAGGTCCCACCTTACCAACCATCAATATTATACTAAGGCTGACTCAAACTGCGATTTAAGTTTGAAAATTTAATGAAAGGTTATATATTTTTATTTTTATTTCTTTGTTTTTATTGGAATTATTTACACTACATACCAATTTCTACTAATTAACTAACCCATGGTAGTATTAAACTTCTCATTAAGGCTACAAGGTCATGGTTCCTAAAGATCCAAAACATAAAACCATAAGTCTTAAAATCACATTTAAATGGTAGAGTCTTTAGTGCGATAAATAACCACAATTTCAAAAAAGTTAATTGTTCATTTCATTGCAATTAAGAGTGTTTAAGAGTGACTGATTTGATTTTGTTCTAGATAATATACCTATGAATTATTTGGTAAAACAAAAGGGAAGAAAAACAAGATAATTCGACTTCTAAAGGAGTGGTTTCCAATTATTATGAATTCATATGTGAGATAACAATTACCTAACCAATTTTCCATCCATGGATTTTTAATACAATGGAATAGTCATGCTTATTCTTTGAAATAATTCCAGAAACACCTTGGTTGCAAATCCTAAATTTACTTAGTGATTTTTATAGACAATTCGTAGATGTAATTATATACAACCATTGAAGGATTATGTCAAACAATTTGCAAGAATGAAATGTACAACTATTTATTAACTAACATGAATCTAAGATTACATAATTGCTTTTCCTTTGTTAGTAATGCCAAGAAGTGAACCTAATACATAAGTACAACTCTCATCCATCTAGATTGTTGCATATAAAAAAATTAGGCACATAATGATTATAAATATTTAAGAACTTTTACAAATAGCTCGCAGAAATGTAGCTACAACCATTGGGAAATTTGAACAATGGTTAGCTGTCACAAAACAAGTTGCTAGCCATTAAACTATCAAATAAGACGTCACAAGTTTATTAAACTATCAATGTATTAACCATTGATACTTTAAAATAATAATTCCAACGTTATATAACATCTAGTTTCATAAAAAGATATTACCATGTAAATCACAACTACATAGAAAAAGCAGCGAGACAAACCACGAGGAAATTTGTAAAATATAGAAGATTATAGAACCGGATTATGAAACTCCATTTTTGGAAATCAAAGTTGGGGCGACATGGTCAAATGGTACAGATACCCCGTGATGTGGAAATAAATTGAAACAGAAACGTCGAGAAATGTGATTATTTAAAACCATGACCCAAAACAAATTCATACTCTCTCATTTATCCCTTTTGTCAAACATATACTGTGCAAAATTATCTCCCACTGTAAAAAGAGAAGGAAAGACCAAATTTATGCTATTAACATGTTTTCATAAAAATCATGGTAGCCTGAATGCTTTAGGCACTAAGACATGATGTAAATCAACTTGCAGTGAAACTGTACAAAAAATAAAACTTACATAAAATAAACTACAGTTATTGCAAAATTCCTTCAACATTTAGTGTGTAGCATTTGATATACATCTAAGTTTCAGTCAGCAATCAAATAAGCAAAACCATGTAATGAACTACAAAAAGAAACACAATATAATGTTGTCAACATGCCTAGCAGTGAATTTATACAGCTCAAGAAATTGGGAGTATGCTCTAGCTCCAATGAGAGTATTCTCTAGCTCCAATATCCTTACCAACTCATTGTAACCCAACCAGTTTTCATCCCAACCATATCCAAGAAGAACTTTTCTCTCTAGAACCTCTGAGCTACAAAATCTCACAAACAGTACCAAATGACAACAATAACGAGATTTTCAAGGCAAATTAAGGAAGAAAAATTTCACTTCCTCTCAATACCACTCATGGCCAACCTCAATAGCTAGAGATCTTAGCATTTTAACAATAATTTCAGATTTATTATGGAAGCAAATGGTTGCTCTCGATATTTCTCCCTATCACTATTTTCCTCAAGTCTCTTCCACTCTTGGCCTCCTCCTCCCTAAGTGAGAATACATGAGACTCATATATAGGAGAGAAACCAATTCTTGTCATAAAGGAGAAGTAATGTGAATGCATTGGATTCCATTTAGAGGAGTGCAACTTATGTCATTAAGGAGAGGTATGCCTTAAAGAGAGTATGAGGAATATTTTATGACATATTTTTAATGAGTGAAAATGAATATGCCATTCTTCGATGAGCGCATAAAATAGAGTATAATGAATTATTGAAGAGAGAGAGATAGTTACATAGATCCATGAGAGTAATGAAGGAGATGTGTGAATTAATTGAGGATATAAAATTGACTTTTAATTCCTTTTTAATAATAGGATAATAATCATATTAATAATATTGAGGATACAACAAAGATTGAACTATTAGGATTGATTAATGATAAGTTAATTCGTTTTTCTTCAACTCCACTTGATTACCAATTTATGTAAAGTGATTTATTATTTTTGGAAAGTCATCCTTGTGTAGGTTTTAACCCCGTACATAAATTACGTGCATACAAATTCTAAATCACAGAAAAATAAACAATGTGAGAGCATAACACATAAAAACACATATGCACAGAGGTTTTCCCCTGGATCCCAAAACCGGGGCTATCAGCTTGATTTTTCATTATGTTCCTTTCAATGTTACAATACATATTTATACATGCCGAAGCATCCAATACCATGGACCGAAAACCATCGCATCCAAAACCATGGACCGAAAACCATCGCGTACAAAAAACATGTGCAAAAATCATGCACAAAACCATAGGTGGGTCTGCCTAACCTAACATAGGGTCCAAAACCAAAATTTTCCGGGGCCCTACCCTGGACCCCATAAAGTGGGGTTACGGGTACCCCTCAAACCCCCTGTTAGCTATGTGGAAAGAATATAACAGAACGCAACAATCTCCCACTTGTTTTTTTCTTTCCACAGGGGGCCACAGGAGAGCTTAGTCATTTTTCCAGCCTTGAAACACCCATTGTTTCTCTACACCAAGAGAACTTCTCAGAGCTCATAGATTTTGTCAATGCATCTGCAGTATTCTTCAAAGTGTCCACCTTTACCAGCAAGACCTTTTTGTCTTCTATCATATCCTCACAAAGTGATACTGAACATCAATGTGCTTTGTCTTTGAATGATAAGCAGGTTCTTTGCCAAGAAAATTGCACTTTGGCTGTCATAGTCTATCCTTATAGCTCCCTGTACTAACCCCATACTTGAACACAATCTCTGCAACCAAACTACTTCCTTGCTTGCATGAGTGGCTGCCATGTATCTGCCTCTGTAGTTGATAGTGCCACTACATATTGTTTCTTACTCATCCAACTGACTGCACCTCCAAATAGGTTAAACACATACCCACTTGTAGATCTTCTCTGATCCAGATCTCCAGCCCAGTCTACATCAACAAAGCCACGAATATCCAACACTCTATCAAATCCTAGTCTTCCTTGGTAGCACAGACCATAATCACTAGTGCCACGCAAATACTTGAAAACCCGCTTCACTGTTGTCCAATGCTCCTTTCCTAGTTTTGACATAAACCTGCTCAATACTCCCACTGCATGTGCAATGTCTGGTCTAGTACAGACCATGGCGTACATCAAGCTACCGACTGCACTTGCAAATGGAACACAGGACATGTCCTCTTCCTCTACTTGTGTCTTGGGACACTGCTCAGCAGATAACCTCACACCTACAGGAATAGGAACCTTCACCGGTTTACTATCCTGCATATTAAACCTCTGCAATATTGTCTCGACATACTTCCTGTGGTTTAACCAGAGCTTCCTCTTTGCCCAATCTCTTTTAATTTCCATGCCCAAAATATAGTTTGCAGCACCCAGATCTTTCATGTCGAATTTGGAGGACAATTGGGTCTTCAAATCCTGGATAATTTCTTTGTCATTTCCAACCAGCAACATATCATCCACATACAAGACTAGATAAATAACACGGTCACTAGTTAATTTAAAATACACACAATGATCTGCTTTGCTTCTGGTGAAGCCAAGTCCCTGTATAAATGTATCAAATTTCTGATACCACATCCTTGGTGACTGTTTTAACGCATACAGAGACTTCTTTAACTTTCATACTAGTTCTTTCTTACCCTTCACCGCAAAGCCTTCAGGTTGCTTCATGTAGATTTCCTCTTCCAAATCCCCATGAAGAAATGTTGTCTTCACATCCATCTGTTCTACCTCAAAATCAAAAGCATCAGCAACCAATCAAAGTAATCTAATAGAAGCTACCTTGGCAACAGGAGAAAAAATATCACCAAAATCAATTCCCGACACCTGGGAATAACCTTCTGCTACCAATCGAGCTTTCTATTTCTCCACCTTCCTTTCTGCATTTGTCTTCTTCTTGAACACCCATTTGCTACCAATGGGTTTCCTTCGAGCCGACAACTCCACCAGATCCCAAGCCTCATTTTTGTGCAAAGATGCCATTTCATCAACCATGGCCTCTTTCCAGAGTTTTCTATCCTCTGACTCCACTGCTTCCTTCACAATTCTGGGATCATCATCGGTAACAAACAAAGCAAAGTTTGAATAGAAAGAAGATGGACTATACCTTTCCCGCTGCCTTCTTTCTCGAGCTGATCTTCTCACAGCTGAAGCTTGTGGCTCTTCATCTTCTGATTCCTCCTCTACTACAGAGTCTGATTCTTCCTCCTTTAGTTTAAACTCTATCTTCACAGGTTCCTTTGGTTAGACTTCATGTTTAATAACATCTTCACCTCTCTGAACACACATCTCGACTGTACACAAACCTTCCTTGTTACTGGGTTCTAAAGCTTATAACCCTTTCAAACCATCTTATACGCAAAAAGATGCACTTTTCAGATTTACTATCCAACTTGGTTCATTTGTCCTTTGGAACATGTACATATGCATCACATCCAAATACCCTCAGATGTGAAAGAGAGAGTTTCTTACCAGTCCATACTTCTTGTCGAGTCTTATCGTCCAACGCTAATGAAGGTGACCTGTTAACCAAGTAACATGTAGTATCCACCGCCTTTTCCTAGAATTCCTGTCCTAACCCGGCACCACTGAGCATGCTTCTTGCCCTTTCCATCAACGTCTTGTTCATTCTTTCTACGACTCCATTTTGCTGAGGTGTATATGGAGTAGCCTTCTGCCATGCTATACCACACTTCTTACAAAATTATTCAAATTCCTTGCTGCAGAATTCTCCACCATTATTTGTCCTCAGCACCTTTATCTTCTTCTCTGTCTGATTTTCCACCAGAGCCTTATATTCTTTAAACTTGTCAAAGACTTCAGATTTCTTCTTAAGGAAATATATCCATGTATTCCTTGAGAAGTCATCTATAAATGATACATAGTACACAAACTTACCTAGTGATGGAACTTTCACAGGTCCAAAAACATCATTGTGAACAAGCTCTAATATTTGTTTCGTCCTCTTACCACCAGAGGGGAAACTCACCCGATTCTGCTTCCCATATACACAATTTTCACAGAAATCAAAATCCAGAGAG
>APFE031290263.1:0-16264 GCA_000404065.3 Pinus taeda
CTCTTTGTCCCTCTCCCTACCCAATCCATCCTCTATCTCTCTCTCTCTCTCTCTCTCTCTCTCTCTCTCCACATCTCTCCTTCTCGCTCGCTCCATCTCTCTCCCCCTCTCCTCTCTCCCCCTTTCCCTCTCTTGCTCCCTCACCCTATTTCTCTCACTCCCCCTATCCCTCACCCTCTCTTTGTCTCTCTCTCTTTCCCTTCGTCTCCCTCCCTTTCTCTCCCCTTCCCCTCCCCCTATCTCTCTCTCTCCTTCTCTCTCCGTCTCCTGCCTCCCTCCTATCATGCTCTCTCCCTCTTCCTCCCCCACTCTCTCTAATCCTCTCCCTCTCTCTCTCTCTTTTTTCCCCCCTCACTCGCTCTCTCGCCCTTCCCCTCTCTCGCTCTCTCCCACTCTCTCTCTTTCTCCCCCTCTCCCTCCTTGCCTCTCTCTCCCTATCTCCCTCCCTGTCTACCCATATCTCTCTTCCTCTACCCATCTCTCTCCTCCTCTCTCCCCATGCCTCTCTCTCAACCCCCGCTCTCTCTCTCTCTTCCTTCCCCTATCCCTTCCCCTGTCTCTTTCCCTTTCTCTCAGCCTCCCCCTCTCCCTCTCTCTCCCACTCCCTCCCTCTCTCCTCCTCCCTCGCTCTCCCTCCTCCCTCTCCTCTCCCTCTTTCCTACCCCCCTCCCTCTCTCTTTCCCTCTTCCTCTGCTCTCCCCCTCTCCCTCTCCCTCTCTCTCCCCCTCCATCCACTCTCTCTCTCTGCCTCCCCACCTCCCCATATCCCTCTTCCTCTACCCATCTCTCTCCTCCTCTCTCCCCATGCCTCTTTCTCTCCCCCTCTCTCTCAATCCCGCTCTCTCTCTCTCTCTCTCTCACTCTCTCTCTTCCTTCCCTAATCTCTCCCCCTCCCCCTGTCTCTTTCCCTTTCTCTCAGCCTCCCCCTCTCCCTCTCTCTCCCACTGCCTCCCCCACTCTCTCTCTCTCCTCCTCCCTCACTCTCCCTCTCCCTCTCACCTGCTCCCCCTTCCCTCTCCCTCTTTCCTATCCCCCTCCCTCTCTCTTTCCCTCTTCCTCTGCTCTCCCCCTCTCCCTAGCTATTCCCCTCCCTCTCTCTTTCCCTCTTCCTCTCTCTCTCCTGCTCCCCCTTCCCTCTCCCTCTTTCCTATCCCCCTTTCCTCTCCCTCTTTCCTATCCCCTTCCCTCTCTCTTTCCCTCTTCCTTTGCTCTCCCCCTCTCCCTAGTTATTTCCCTCCCTCTCTTTCCCTCTTCCTCTGCTCTCCTGCTCCCCCTTCCCTCTCCCTCTTTCCTATCCCCCTCCCTCTCTCTTTCCCTCTTCCTTTGCTCCCCCCCTCTCCCTAGCTATTCCCCTCCCTCTCTCTTTCCCTCTTCCTTTGCTCTTCCGCTCTCCCTAGCTATTTTATATGGTATTAATTTAATTTGCTATATAAAAGAATTTAATATAACCGTTTATTAAATAAATTAGATATTTTAAATAAGAAAATCAAATATTTAAAAAAAAAATGAAAAATGAAATGTATAAAGTGGAAGAAAATAATTTATATAAAAATTTAAAATATTAAATGATATCAAAATTCAAAGATTAAAACTTTAAAAATTTGATGATATAGAAATAAATAAAATATTTAAAATAAGAAAATCAAAATGAAAAATGAAATGTATAAAATGGAAGAAAGTTCAAAAATTAAAGCTTAAAATGTATAATAATATAGAAATGATTAGAATATGTTAATTATAAAATTCATATATAAAATGAATGCCAAATTAAAAGCAGTCCGTAAAAAGAAAGAAATTACAGGCAAACATCAGTGAAAAAAAACAAGAAATTGCATGCAGACATCAGTGAAAAGAAAAAATTGCATGCCATCATCCCCGAATGATTCAGCGGCCATGTTCAAGTTGCAGCGGTAACAAAAAGCGCACACACAATGATGGCTTGACTGCCTGCGTCTGGACAAAAAGGCACACACACAATAATGGTTTAAACATTAGAAGGATGGTCAGTGAATGATGACATTGTTATTTTGAGACAGAGAAAAAGTGAATTAAATCTTTTCCTCAGATTATATGAAATTGGTCTTGTGCTGCCATTATTCTTTTCCTCAGATTATATGAAATTGGTCTTGTGCTGCCGTTATTCTTTTCCTCAGACTATATGAAATTGGTTTTGTCCTCAGATTATATGAAATTGGTACAATGACTACAGTTATATAAAGGTAATTTGCTCGATATAACAAAGAAGATGACGATGGTACTTTGCTGGATATAGCAAAGAAGATGAAGGTGTGGGTTATTGAAGAAGGACAAGAAAATTGATTAACTGCAACAAATATCTGTCTCACTGCAACAAATATCACTATTATCGCTCTCTAGTTCCCTCCTCTCCACTCTAAATACCTCCATTGATGACATCGAACAATAGAAGCACGAAAAATAATAGTTGTAACATAAGTGTACCTGGAAACTGGAGTCTCCACATTATCCTCTCCCTCTTTCTCGAAGAATCCTCATGAATATTTCTTTGTACTTCTCTTTGCTTCCATCTACCTCATACTTCATCTTGAGATTCACTTGGAGGTCACCAATGACTTGTCATTGACAAAATTTCCTCCATCATAGCATTCTTCAAATTTGTTGGCCTACTCGTTGCCTCTGAGCTAGGAGCTCTTGTGGTCATCAGGTACGATTAGTACAATTTCTCTCTTGAACAAAAGTTATTGATCTTGGAAGACCCCTCTTGTCACAATTTTTTCCTCGTTCTTCCAGTGCTTCCATTTGTTGCTAGAGCCTCGTCAACCTTCACAATGTACCTTCAATCCTCACTAGGAGGCCATGGAAGAAATATTATAAACCAACAAGAGAAACAAAGATATGAGTCTAACTAATAGTAAAACAATAATAATCAAGGAATAGATATACAAAGTACTTATCTTTCTGAGAATTGTCAACTCCGTCTTGATATTTTCCTCCTTGCAGGAATCATTGAAATCCATCTGCGAACTCATCATCCTCATCCTCATAATCAACATGTTCCTTTTCTTCCCTTCCTTGCATGAGCTAGGGTTTCTTCTTTCAGTAGAAACATTGATCTAATAGCTCTAGATCTAGGATTTTAACCATAAACCGTAGGTTTTTCTGATCCTAGACTTCAAGCCTGTTGATGGCAAAAAATAACTGAAATCAATAATGGGGAGATCACTTAGTCATGGTCCTAATGAATCCCTTATCCTTTTGAGATGGTGATTCTGACTGGTTCAAATGGGTCAAATTACCCTGTCTCTCCCTATTGACTTGTGGTGTTTCTAATAACTTATCAACAAGAAAAGTCAATCAAACTTATTGTCTTGTAGCATACTTGCAATGAAGCAGTTCTTAAGCTGATATAAGGGCTCAACCAAACCACCAATGCAATTTCTCCTATGTAGGAAACTTCTAAAAGATGAGAACTAAATCTAAATATAAATCTAAATGGAAATACAATCTAATCTATTATGAAAACAATAAAACGGATAGATTAGATCTAACAATTAAATGAAGGATTAGTTCTCCTCTCAATCAAGCGAAAAATATTGAATTTTGGACGAACTTGAATTTAGAATAAAAATCAAGATAATAAGCCAAGGAAATAGTTCCAGTACTTGCTACTAATTGAAAAATATATACATTCAACTACCGATAAATAGTTATCCTATTGCACATACCTCTAAATTCAAATAAAATGAATTCAAATTAAGTGGTATAATTGCATTAAAAAAATAGTTCTCATAATACAATCATGATTAAACTGAAGATAAACTTGTCATCAATCTACTAAATAGTTATAAGTGATAACATGCATAACTATTCAAATTCATTGCCTATCTTTAATGTGAATAAGAGGCATCATTAAAATATAGGTTTTCAATGTTTAGATAAGCATACAATTAACTGAAATTTGTAATAGCGTAAAGCACAATAATCAAATAGTTATGTCAACTAATGATTCAACCACAATTAAATTTAAATGAAGACCTTCAATCAACCTCTAACTTTGAGACTAGTGCACAAAGTTTGCATACCTAACCATAGCTTTTGAGTACATGATTTCTAAAAAAATTCCATGATATCATGAAATTTTGAAACTAGAATACATCTCTCAAGATCTAGTCCAAATATATCCAATTTTATACAAAATTCAATCCTCTACAGTAGTGCAAAAAACTCTCTTTTTGCAAAGAATTGGAAGCCTTTTCTCCATGTCCTAATTGTTATTTATAATTACAAAAAGAAATGCCTGAAAAGAAGATTTGTTGAAAGAATGATTGAGATCTTTGATTTTAGTTGGAAAGATTCAATTTCTCTTCTTTACTAGGGAAATCCCTTTGCTCCAAGATTTCTTTGCCACATCGTCTCTACCAAGCGCTACAAAGAACCAATAATAAAATAAAAAATAACCTATTAAAATGGAGAAAAACTAAGATTTCCAAAATTGTGAAAAACAAACTAAGTGATCCAAATTTAATTTAATAATTTAATACAACCAAATCTAAGTTTTCCCTTGCTTTCGTTTGAAGAGAAGATTCGAAAAAATGATCTTCTAAATGAATTTGGAACAACAAGCCACTTTGGAGCAATGAAAATTCTCCAAAACAAACTCATAAATTGATTCTTGGTTGCAAATTCATACTTGTAGATTATGTTATTTTTTGGAGTGGTTAATGACCAAATTGGTCATACAACCACTCCCATATCCTTCTTGATGATATAATATTTCCAACAAGCCCTCATGTGCTCATTTTCATTGTGCAAAATTCAAGATATTGGCCTCCAAAATGTAGATTGCAATATTAGCAAAGAGTTGGAAAATACATAGTCTTAAGATGTTTTTTATTAATGTTATGTTTAAATAAATTTAAAAATATTTAAAATAAATTAAAATAAAAACAAATATAATAAAAAATAAATATAAAAATTCCAAATAGGAGGATTTTAATGCTTTTATGGTCTGAAAGTAAAAGTAAATGAGGGGATGCATGTACATGTGAAAGAATAAAGGAGGGAGTGGGTGGAGGCCCGTGAGTGGAGTATGAGCACTCCACCACTCCAAAGGTACTTTTGATTTACCCATTAATAAATATAATCTCCTCTTTTAATTATAATTTTTGTTGAATGCTCTTTGTGCTCCTCCCACATCATCCCAAAGTATTGTGAACCCGGGTGCTTTTGAAAAAGAATGAAATTTGAATACCTCTAAGGAGTCAGGGAACTCGGGGAGAATACTCCATGTCATTGTTAAATAGTTAAAATTATATTTATAAATAATTAATTTAATTAACTTAATCAATTAAAGTTAAATAAATTTAATAAAAAAATATTACATATTGATATAAATTTTATATACAATTTATAAAAGTATAATGAAATACAAATTTACAAATTTTACACTAAGGTAATGAAATTCAACCAAACTTTGACTGAGGATATTTTCCAAATTGTAAGTTATAATGAGACGAAATTTTATCCATTGGAATATTGCAACAAAACACATGCAATGGAGCAATCAAAATGAAAATATAAGAAAAGCTAAAATATCACAAAATTAACAAAATTAAAGCATTAAATAATTTGGTTCACAAAGATTTACATGGAGGGTCCCCATAAAAGGTTTGAAAATTATAGGGGTGTTGTGGAAAAAAAAAAAACATAGGACTTCTAAATACAAACTTTGTCATCTGCTAATTGGAATTTGTTTCTTTATAGGTGAATAACCTTTTTTCATTCGATTCAATCCATAACATCAAGCAATGACACCTCAATCATACAAGATATTTCCAGAATACTACAAGGTATACAACACTATTCTGACCACATATGGAAGTATGTCTACACATGTTCGTACAATAATTTCAATTCAACATATCACACTTCACAAGTGTATGGAACATACTTGATTCATCCTACTTAACAATTTGTATCTTGCATTTATGCCTTATCGAACTTCCATATTCAAAATTGTGATAATGTCATTACTAGAAATACCAATGTTGATTATATGGTACAAAAACACGGGTATAGTGACCTTACAAATCAAATTTAAAGTATAAATCAAATGACTTTTAAATCTTGTCCAAGATTTCACAACAACAATGGTAAGGTCGAAATCACATTTGTCCTATATAAGCTCAAAATAACCGTCAAGGCGACCTCCAAAAGTGCACTTAGGACTACCCTAACCATGACAAAATTTAGGTTAATATTTTCTCAGACAAAGGTTGATTCTCTTTACAAGTTCACTTTTTATATAGTCTCTAAATTCAGACTAGGGCTTGATGCCTCTCGATGCTGCCTCTAGAGGGCTACAGAGGCCTGAACACAAGTTCAAATTTGACTTAGATAAGGTTGAGTTTGTGTCTCAAATAATAATCTTGGTCCTTGTTCTCCATACAATGTTTCATACAAAGTTCATCAAAAACCATCCATGACTTGACTAGGGTTACACCCTTAAATGATTCTCTTTAAATTGGCTTTGATACCGTGTTGAATTTTCATGATTTCCTAGAATGATAATTACTTTCTAATGATTCATTAACCAATTCATCTTATATCACATTCATCATTAATCAATTATACATAAGGAATCTCAACAATAAAACAATAATTACAGCAGGATCATGAAGAGTCAGCTAAACATAAGAGACAATTTTTTACCATGAGAAAACCCTAACTAGGGACAAAAACCCAACAACCTTTTCCTAGAGAAATTATTCAAAATTCAACAAGAGATACAATTTCATATTTCTATCAAAATAAATTCAAATTGACTAGTAATCTAACCGAGGTCAAACCTGGTCAAACTACCCTTAAAACAACCAAACTACTTCCGAGAATATTTCGATCAACTCTAGTTGAGTAGGGCAAATTTCAGCCTCCTATTCCTCCATAGAAATTCAGTTTCCTTCCGCAAAAGCATGCACATAAAATTTCAACCTCTTCCATATGTGCGAGGTCAAACAAAGGCAGAATAAGAGCTTGGTCAAATGCTAGACCGTCTTGGTCAACTTCAGCCTTCTTTTCTTATGTCTCCTTTACACAGATGGATATAAGATGTTATGTGTGTGTGATCTGAATCATGTTCTTTGAGGAGGAATTTGAGTTCTTTTATATAGTGAATTAATGAGCTCCAATAGTTGTTTCTTTTGGGGTTAGATGAATTGAACAATATGGATATTACTTCTACTTTTGGAGGTGAAAATTTGAAATTTAATTTCTTCCTTTTGGGCTAACTTGAATACTTATTGAAGCTACAATAAAATCAACAAACTTCCCTCTTGATGATAACCCTTTAGCATCTTAAAACACACACTTGTATTATTATATCAATTCTTCCATTTGTTGGTTTTGTTCCTTAGAACACCCCTTGAAAGATGATTTTTCTCTCACTGAATCTTCTACATATTGGTTTCATCTAAAAAATAGTAAAACATACTTCTTTGTAGAACTAATTAGTTTCTTGGTTTGGTTGTCACTTACCAACAAAAAATTGGAGTTTCCATTATATGTGTTTATGGTGAAGGAATTTCCATCCTTGATGAGATGATACTAATTGGCTTTCTACATGAAGATTTCATCAAACATGTACATATAGGGACTTCCAACTACCAGTCCATATACATCAAGTGGAACTACATCTAATTCTACTTCAACAAGAAAATGAACAGTAATAGAAACTTTGATTTTGCACTATTTGTTTACCTTTACCCTTGCCTCCATGTTGACACATATTAATCATTATGGGCTAGGATGCTCATGAATCTCTAGTCCCAGTTTCAATACTAGATTTATTGCTATGAAATTTTCCTATAATCTCGAGTTGAATAGAACATCAATTTTAGCCTTCTTTGTTCATGTCTTTATATGGAAGAGAATGATCATTTCTTTCTCTTCCTCATCCACATATGAGCTTCTTTCCAACTAATTAATTGAATCTATGGCCATGAGATTATTCTTCTTAGCATATTTATTTTAGTTCTTTGAGTTTATCTCTAGAGGCAATTTCCAACACTTCTCCTCTATATGACCATAGATGTTATAGTGGTTATAATTGTTGCTAGGATATTTGCACTAGGGTGTTATCACTGTTATATTTTTTTCTTTCCTCTTCTAGGAAGCTCTATGGTGCTCTTTTTACTTTAACCTAGTTGATTTCCCTTATTTTATCTTAGTATTGTGCCTGCACATAATCCTCATTCTTCACTATTAGTTTAAATGACATTTGTTTCTTCCACTGATGGTTCTTTATACCCCCCATATAGTTGAGAAACATGTATGGGTTCTTTGCTGTAATACTCAAAATTATCTCCATCTTCCTAAATTCCGTGGTGTACTCCTATACACTCAACCCTTATATCTACCCGAAGTAATTCTTCTAGATCCACTAGTCTCATACATACCCAATACGATAAAACTACTTTATGATAGTATTGAAATCTTCCCACTTAATCACTAGAGGGTATCCTCTAGTCTTAAGGTTTTCATATGGATTTCCTAGCATGTTAAGGGATGTTCCTATAATATCAAATGATAAAATCAAATTTAGGTCGTGCATATATGTGGTGAACTCTAAAATAAACCTCTAACAGTTATAATTATTGGTTTAACTTCAAACCATTGATCTCACCTTGATATGTCTTGATGTAGACCTTTTCTTACCTATTGAACAAGAATTGTGAATGGTTCATGACACTTGAATTGTGTTGTTCCTTTTCATGTTATTTCTTAGATTTCCTCTTTGGTTCATCCATGTCCCCTAATTTCCCCTATGAACTGACCTCTAAATTGGAGCCTCCATCTTCTCATATTCTTAAATTTTTCACTAGATTTTCCATAAGGAGCTTCATGTTATGAATGGTATCTATGATCTATTATTATAGCCTTAAGAGCCTCTCCTCTACCACATCTTTAGAGTTATTAATAGATTGAATTACCATGGTTGAGTTTTTTCTGCTTAAACCAATTTTGATCCCTTGCATCTTCCCATAAAACACCCCAAGTCACCTGCTCTTATACCAATATGATTCATAAACTATCATGGACATTACAATGGAAATTTCATCACAAGATATCTAATAAAATATACTTTAAATATGAAATATATACTATGATGGTTATTTTCCCTAGAATTATAGATTTATTAAGTTACTATGTCATGCGTGCAGTATATAAAAGGTGGAAAATAAAGAGTTTACACAAATAAAATCTTTCTCCCTCCCTCTCTCTCTTTCCCTCTCCCCTTCCCACTCTCTCCCTAACCCCCCCTCTCTCCCTCTCCCTCTCTGCCTCCCACTCTCCCGCACTCTCCCCCTCCCACTCCTACTCCCTACCTTCCTCCACCGCTCTCCCACTATCTCTCCCTCTCTCTATATCTCTCTATCTCTCCCCCTCCTCTTTTCACCCACTCTCCCTCTCCCTCTCCACCTCTCTTCCCCCCCTCTCTCTCACCCCCTCTTCCCCCCCTCTCTCTCCCCCCCCTCACTCTCTCCCTCTTCAATTGTCTCCCCCTATCTCAGTCCCCCTCTTCCTCTCACACCCTCTCCCTCTCCCATCCTCTCCCCATCTCCATCTCCCTCTCCCTCTCCCATACCCTCTCTCTCTCTCTCCCGCTCCCCCTATCCCACTCTCTCCCCCTATCATTCCCCCTCTCCTTCTCTTTCTCCACCTCTCCCTCTCTCCCTATCCATCTCCCCATCCTCATCCCCTTCTACTACTCTCTCCCACTCCCCCTGTCACTCCCTCTCTCCATCTACCACCCCGTCCGCCCCCATCACCATTCCCCTTATCTTCCCCTCACCCTCTCCACTACTTTCTACCCATCTCTCTCTATCCCCCCTTCTCTCTCTTTCTCTCTGTCCCTCCCCCTTCCTCCCCCTCCCACTTCCCCTCTCTCTCCCCGTCTCTCCCTCCCAATCCCCCTCCTCCTCCCTCTCCGTCTCCCTCTCACTCTCTCCCCCCCATCTGTCTCTCTCTCTCCCTCTCCCTTCCACCTCCCCTCCCCCATCTCTCTCTTCTCTCTCTCTCTCTCTCTCTGTCTTTTCCTCTCTCCCTCTCCTGCTCTCTCTATCTCTGTCTCCCTCTCTCCCTCCCCCTTTGTCACTCTCTTGTCCTCCCGCTCCTTCTCACCCTCCCGCTCCCTCTTCCCCTCGTCTCCCTCCCCATATCCCCCTCTCCCTCTCCCTCTCCATCTCCCCCCCTCTCTCTCTCCACCTAACCAACTCGCTTTCCCACCCAATTCTCTCTCTACCTCTCCCCTACCCCATCTCTCTCCCCCTTCCCCTCTCTCCCTCTATCTATTCCTCTCCACCCTCTCCCTCTCCCTCCCTCCCTCTCTCTCCCTCTCTCCCCCTCCACCTCCACCTCCACCTCCACCTCCACCTCTCCCGCCATCTCCCCTTCCCCCTCTCCTGCCCTGTCTTGTCCCCCTTCCTTGTCTTGTCCCCCTTCCTGTACTCCCCCTTCCTGTACTCCTGCCCTCTCACTCTACATATCCCTCCATCCCTTCTTCCCTCCCTCCCTCCCTCTCTCCCTTTGTTTTTTAAGCCTCTTTTCACATTTATATAAAAAAACACATCCATTTCACATTTTATAGAAATAAAACAATTCTACTCATGAAAAGATTATTTTATATCATCGAATTTCCAAAAGATAAATAATTACATATAATAAAATAATACAAAGATATCCTTTCACATTACAAACAACTAATTATAAATAATAAAATTCATTTCACAAAAATATTCCTTTCATTATTATATAATTTCAAATCAATAAATATTTATACAAACATAAATATAACTAAACAAATCAAATATAATAATTAACTAAAATAATTATTCACTAATAACTATATAAATATAAATCAATTATGACAAAATATAAGATCAAATATAGAACAATAACTTTATTTATATGGTATTAATTTAATTTGATATATAAATTAATTAATATAAGTATTTATTTAATAGATTAAATATTTAAAATAAGAAAACAAAAATTTAAAATTTAAAAAAGAGAAAATGAAAAATGAAATGTATAAAATGGAAGAAAATAATTTATATAAAAATAAAATACACAGTGAGATAAGAGTTCAAAATTAAAGTTTAAAATATATAATGATATAAAAATTTTGAGAATATATTAATTATAAAATTCATATATAAAATTAAATACACCTTCCCAAAAAAGGCTTTTGGAAGGAGATAATGGCATGGTCAGTGAAAAGAAAGAAGTCCAGACATCCCCTGAATGATTAAGCCGCCATGTTAAAGTTGTAGCAGTAACAAAAAGCACAAGCATCCCCTGAATGATTAAGCCACCATGTTAAAGTTGTAGCAGTAACAAAAAGCACAAGCACGATGACGACTTGACTGCGTGCACCTGGACAAAGAAAACCTATCACAGTTTAAACATTAGAACGATGGCATTGTTATTTTGAGCCATAGAAAAAGAGAATTAAATCTTGTCCTTAGATTATATGAAATTGGTCTTGTCCTGCAGTTACTTTATAGCAGAAAACTGACACAGAACAATGACTACAGTTATATAAAGCAATGACTACAGTTATATAAAAGGTGCTTTTCTGGATATAGGAATCAATAATATAAAACAATGACTACAGTTATATAAAAGGTGCTTTTCTGGATATAGGAATCAATATAAAGGTACTTTACTGGAAGTAAAGAAGATGAAGGCGGTACTTTGCTGGATATAGGAATCAATATAAAGGTACTTTACTGGATATAGCAAAGAAGATGAAGGTGGTACTTTGCTACATATAGGAATCACAGATTGATAGCGTGGGTTATGGGTTTTGATGAGGAAAGACAGGAAAATTGAAATTTCTAGTTTAATCTATGCAACCACATACTAAATAATGAATATGAATATAAAGAAAATACAAGAAACACATCTGTCTGACTGCAACAAATATCACTATTATGGCTCTCTAGTTCCCTCCTCTCCACTCTAAATACCTCCATTGATGACATCGAACAACAACACGTCCTCATTCGTCTCGTCCGTGTATCCCTTCTCGCTCACTCTAAATACCTGCATTGATGACATCGAACAACAACACGTCCTCATTCGTCTCGTCCGTGTATCCCTTTTCGCTCATCGTCTTCATCAAATCCAGATTTAATCATGGACAGCAGGCATAGACACCGGAACAACAGACATAAACATAGACATCGACCACTTCAAATACAATGAAATTCCTTACAATAGCAAATGAGGAAACAAATCGGCTTTTCATTCAAATTTCATTAATCCGCCATCAAGCATTAACGAAAAAGATGAAGATGATTGAGCAGAGCACAACGTCCCTAACTTGCCTGAGATGCTTTTCTTGAAATTCTCGTGCAAAGCGGTTGGGTTTTCTTAACGGAAAAGATGACTGGCATGCTTTGGATGCTTTTGATTAATGACTTTTTACTATATATAAAACTAAACTTTCTAATTTGGATGTTAAAATGAAATAAATGGAACAACGGCGCTCCGAACTTGAAAACGGCCATCAGCCAGGTCAGCAGTGTGGGGACCAATCGAGAAAGCGTTTAAAACACAAATGTATGGGCGTAAAAGATCGTGGAGGGTATTGATGGCAGGTGCATAAAACGGCTATGATGTGTTCTGGAAAATAGTGAATTGAAAAAGGCATAGCCTTTGTGGACACTAGGAAATAAATTAATGATTGAACTTACCATGTTTTCAATCCGTCTAGAGAGCTCGTAGAAAGGTTTGCTGGTGCATATTTGCGTAGGAGTTGCTGGTTAACCACTTAGCATCCAGACGGAGAATGCAGACCCATACAGTGCCACTGAATGTGAGGGGATTACATAGAATCCTCACCATGCTCTGAACGCTCAAGGCAGGTCGAAGGGATCCAAAAGGTGAACTTCTACTCCCACGGAAATTTCTGTAAATTGCAGGATGCAGAGCAGGATCACATCAATTGTTGATGGTAGTACTTTGGCAGCGGCTTTTATTTTGAATTCAATTCCAGAGAAGGAAACGTCCGAGGTGCTTATTATTTCTGGGGGAGCATGCAATTTAGAATCGGGTATAGCAAGAGTGCTATGTGAGCGTGGGGGTATAGCAAGAGTGCTATGGTCCTAATGAATCCCACATAAATCAGCGATTTATTTAGGTTTACACAGCTCCACTTTGCCTTCCAGTTTTATTCACTGACAATTTAATTTTCATGGCCGACAGCTTCTGGTGGACTCAGAAGAACAAATCGAGAAATCAAAGATGAAAGTCCCTCGGGAATTTAGACATAATCTCTTCCACGTCGCAAGCTACCAGTCATGCATTACCTGCAAGGTCGTTCTATGCATTTCCTAGTCGTTTGTAATGTTGCAGAGGTGTGATCCAAAGATTTTTCCTAGCGAAATTGTTTTGCTTAATGGTTAGAAGTTTGTCGTAATTCATATCATCATTTGAAACACGCTGTAATGGGGTTAGAGGATGTTTATTCACATAGAGGTCCCATGCATTGTTGGGTTTGACTAACCGCAGAATTTTTTGAAATCAATTAGGTAGATTATAAATTGTCATCGGTACCTTTAGGATTTTGGTGATATTGGTATACTAGTGTGAGAAACTTTTATATAGTACCAGAGCTTTGGCTCAGTTTCAATTCCTTAGTTACTCCTAAAAATTGTTGCACTATGAAGGGATTGTTTAAGTATTTTAAATTTTTCATAAAAGCTGAAACTGATCATTTAAAATAGATATTTGATGAAAAGTCGAATATGGTACAGATATGGATTGTAGGCAGATGGCTTAGTCGAGATGATCAGATGAAGGCACCCGAGGGCACTCGTTTTATTCCGCTTCTTCCCTTTCCGATACCGAATGTTCGTGACGACTGCACTTACGAGATCGTTCCTTCAATGTGTGCCCAAAAATCTTGAGAATCTGCCTGTGAGGTAAGCTTTATCTTTTGTAAAAGTTATGTGTGCGCACTCGCATTATTTTTGCGAAATGTTTGACGGTGATTCCGTGATTTTGTCTGATAATGGAAAACGAAACGAAAGAACGGGTTGCCTAGAAGAGTACTCAGCGCATGGCGAGTTGGAGGAATTGTGCATGCACTAGAAGATTGGAATCATCATGAATGTGATGATGTCATTGACAGCGACACCGTTACTCGAGTATGGGAAGCTGCCATCAAACATGGCTTTACAGAGTAGAATGCTGTTACAGGGCAGGGCAGGGCAATCTTGGATAGTGTGTTGATTTAGCGTTGCACCGGATTGATTTATCCTTTTTCATTTCTGCCTTTTCTTTCTTTTGTGGATGCTTCAGCAATGTCTATCTTCATTTCTCTCTTTTTGCTTATAATCTTTTCCTGGGTTTTGGGTTTTTGTTTTTTTGTTTTTAACTGTTTTGTTTTGGGTCTCCCTGGGAGATGAGACGATATGTTGGCTTTGTTGATGTACTTCCCACATGTTGTGCAGCGGTTAAAAGAGAGATGCACTGTTTCTTTGGAGTTTTTTTTGGAGTTTTTTTTGTTTTTTGGGTGCGTGTTAAAAAAGGTATGCACTGTTTCTTTATCGTGGAGTTGCAAGAAGATGGAGGACCGAAGTCGAGAGTACTGCCGGAAGAGCAGCAGAAAAATATGATTATGTTGTTGGGAAGGAAGGAAATGGAGAAGGGTACATTCGTCGCCTAACAAGAAGGAAATTGTTCAACATGCCGAAGCAGCGTATTTCCAGCCTGTTCAACATGCCGAAGCAGCGTATTTCCAGATCTGAAGCGAATTCAGCGAATTCCCTTTCCTGCATCGCGTAGTTCAACGTTTTCTAAGAGTGGGGTGCTGATAGAATCGACCGTGGTGGTTCTATCCGTGTACATCACTTATAAATCAAGGTCAGGCCATCGCATATAAAGCCCTATACATTCTTTACATTTGTTTCTTTATCGATTTTCTTTTGTTTTTTGAAAGATTGCGGAGGAGCCCAAGTGGAGAAGTTGGACTCTGTTGTTAACATTCAACTTTAGAAGATAATCATTGGAGGTATTTCTCATAAACTTTATATTTCGATATGTTGTATTTTGTAAGAAAAGATAAATTACAATAATTAAATGAAATGAATGCAGTAAAACCATCTTGCTTAAACTGATTTTTTCTGGGAATGTTTTATCGCTATATTCCACTAGCTGGCTACGTCATTCTTAACCAAATTCTAAGTGGCTTTCCCTCACTCTTACCTGATTTTAAATAGACTTTCGCCTTTACACGATTTTTTCTCTCAAGAAGTTTAGGCTTCATTTTTATTTTTCATGAAAACCATAGAATGCAGGGAGATGGTGAGCATGTTCCCTTCGCGGATTGATAGTTGAGCGTAGTGGACAAGGCTAACTATGGTGGGCACATCCACAGTTTTTTAAGGTTATTTTTAGCTGAAACAAGCATTCAAAAATCAAAACTATGGCATAACTATGGCATCTAGATGGTGGCGAGTAAATGTTTCCTTCTGTTTACAATTTTGTCATCTTATTCCAGAATTATTTCAATCTATTTCAATTTTCAAAAGTGAAAATTTATTTATACATTATGTAGATTTATTACAATCTTCAAAAGTGAAAAGTTATCGATACATTATGGACATCCATTACAATAATCAAAATTCAAAGAGAAAATATTTTTTCCATGGTATTTATTTTTATTTCTAATTAGTTTATTCACCATCACAGATAGAGATGAGATTTTATGGTGACACCTTACTCACTTCAAGTAAATGTTAAGTTAGGATCTCTATTGATTATTTTTATTATAATTGTTTTTTTCTTTTTTCTTTCTCTATCATAATTAATTTATTTGTTTGTTTTAAGTAATATTTATTATTACAATATTTAAATGATATTTTGATCTTTTAGGAGAAACAATATTGTGAAGATATTTCATTGTATTGTTTTGAATATAAAATATATGTATTTTGGGTTTTTTAAATTTAAAAGGAGAAATGTAAAGAGATGGAGAAAGGTAGAGATAGAGAGTGGAGGTAGGTACAAGAAGAGAGAAGTAGGTAGGAAAACACTGATAGGGGTAGAGAGAGAGTGCGAGGGAATGGTAAGTGGAAAGTGGGGCAAGGAGGGAGGAAGGAAGTGGGAGAGAGGGGGACGTAGAGAGAGTGGTAAAGAAGAAAGTGGGGGAGTGAGGGACAGAGGGGGAGTGGGGTTGGGGAGAGGAGGGAGGAAGGGAGAGGGAGTGGGAGTGGGG
>APFE031290265.1:0-34681 GCA_000404065.3 Pinus taeda
ACTTTCCTAGTTTATGTTTAAAAAATGCAAAGAGAAGGAAAAACCTACCTCGCTCTAATGCTAATCGCTCGATCCTTTGGAGAATATTTTAATCCTTTCACTCTATGCCTCACTTCTTACTTGTTCTTCACGTTCAAGTACCTACAAAGGAAGATCAAAGAGTTGTGCAAGATACAAGAGAATATATGGCATACATCAAACATAAATTACTTAAGGAGTATTAAGCTAAAAGCATAAACATTTACACAATTATGAAAAAAAGTGACATTTATAATATATAATTATAATTATATACTAATATATAGTATATAATATATAAGCTAAAAAGGGAAGCATAAAACCTATGCCTTGATATTGGAGACCTCCTTTTGGTGGATGTCCAAGTCCAAGCAAAGATTATTCAAGCACTCCTTCTCCAAGCTAGAATGGATAGCATATACGCATAATCTCAGCCAACAATCAATAATCAACCATTTGTTATAGGAAGGGAGAGGGAGTTAGGGATCCACAAAAGAGGGAGGAAGGTCCACTTCTCAAGGGGAAAGCACATGATGATAAGGTCAAGAGGTCCAAATGGGAGAGCTCGACCATATCAACAACAACAAATATCCAACTCGTTGTTCTCGAAGGTTTTAGTGTACCAAGCTTCTAACAATGTAAACTTTGAAACTGGAACTAATACAATTACCCGTTTCACTGAGGTAGCAAAAAGGACAACCGATTTTGAAAAGTGGTGATATACAATACATTTTTTTTTTGGAGCATATTTTTGACACTTCAAATTTTCTGATGTATCAAATATAAATATTTGTTTTTAAATGTTAGTGATTTTCATGCTGATTTTCAAACATTTTGATGCAACATCAACCATTTTTTTTAGAGGGCTTATTTTTGACACTTTAAATTTTCTAACGTATTAAGTGTGGATATATTTTTTTTAATGTTACATTTTTTAACACTTTAAATTTTTTTATGTCCAATTGTTTTTAAATCATGATTACTTAACAAATTTTCTAGTTGTCTTATTTCTTTTTTTTTAAATGTTGATTATTATTTATATTTATATTTATAAATATATATGATATATATATATATATATAATTATATATATATATATGAAAAAAAACATAAAAAGAGTAAAGATAAAAAATGGAAAAAATTAAAGAAAAATTAATAAAATTAAGTAAATAAAAATTAACAAAATTTAAAAAACCATTAAAAACTAATATATATAAAAATTACAAAATTTAAAAACAAACTACATTTAAAAAAAACATACAACAAACTAGAAAATTACACAAAAAAAAACGAATAAAACATTAAAAAAAAAAAAACCTACAAAATTAAGTAAATAAAAAATACAAAATTGTTAAAAATAAACATTAAAAAAACTAATATATAATAAGATAAAAAAAATTAAAACAAACTAGATTTAAAACAAAAAAAAAAAAAAAACTACTAGAAAATTAACCAAAAACACAATTAAAAACTTTTAAATATAAAAAAAAAAATTAAAAACACACAATAGAAAGGAAAACTACTAAAATTAAATTCAAACTTTAAAAAATAATAACCCTGAAATATTATTATATTTGTTGTTTTTTAATAAAACATTTAAAAAACACAAAAATATAATAACTTGAAAAAAAAAATCAAAGTTAAAAAAAAAAAAAAAAATTCAAATTAAAAGAAAAAAACAAAATAACCATTAAACTTAAAAATTAAAAGAAAATATATATTTTCAAAATTAGAAAAAAAATGTGTGCCCCCACAGCCGCTGATGGTTGATTTTCAGAATCAACCCTCAACTGCCCGACAACCCGTGGGGCCATAGTCGTGGGTGGAGGGAAGTTTAGATAGAATCAACCCTTAGCTGCCAAATGACATGTGGGGGGCGCAAAATTTTTTTTTTAAAGTTTTGATTTCTTTTAAATTGTTTTTTTTTGTCAGTTTGAAAATAAATAAATAATAATTATATATATAGTATATTATATTAATATATATATTTTGATTATATATAGTTAATATATAATATATATAGATTATATATATATATATTTTTTTTCCTTTAAATTTGAGTTTTTATTTTTAGTATTATATATTATAGATGTTTTTAAATGTTTTAACTTTAATTTCATGTTTTTTAATTTTTGTTTTGTTTTGTTTTTAATTGTTTTTTAAATTATTTAAGACTGTTTTTAAATTTTTTTGTTTGTTTGTTTAATTTTCTAGTTTTTATTTTTATTTTTTTTGTTATGGTTTTTTAAATTTTTTGTATTTCTATTACTTAATTTTATAGCTTTTAAAGTTTTTTATTTACATTCTTTTTATGTTTTTTTTTTTTTAAAGTGTTATATATATATAATTATATAGTTTTTTAATCTTAGGTTAATTTTGCTTTTCTTTTCTTTCTTTTTAATGTTTGAATTTTTTTTGTCTTTTTATATATTTGATTTTTTTTGTCTTTTTTTAATTTTATGTTTTTGTTTTTTATATATATATTTTATTTACGTTGTATTAATTATTATTATTATTTTAATTTTTAAATTTATGTTTTCTTTATTTTTTTTGAAATTTTAATGTTTTTCGGAGTCATGATAAAATCTTTTACACTATTATTTCAAAATGTTGAAAACTTATCCTGAAAAAATAACAGACCTTATTGTTGAAAATTTCCCCTAGAAAAAAAAAAGTGTCATTCCAGCATCAACTCTTTTTGTTTTCAATGTATTTTTTTGCACAATTTTTGCACAAAAAATTGGTTTTTACTGCCATTTTTAAAACATGATGAAAATTTACCCTAGAAAAAAAAGAGGTGTTATTCTAGCATCAACACTTTTCATTTTTAACATTGTTTTTCATGCTTTTTGGGGGTTTTTGGCCTAGAGTTCCCGTTTTGAGTTTATAATTCTCATTTCAAAGTTTACATTGTTTTCTCCTCAAGTTTGGGAAAACCTACCAGAAGAGGTTCAACGCAGGTTTTCATATCAAAACCTCTACTGACAGCGCTAGTGTAGAACTGTGCAAACCTGCCATCAACACGAGTAGCCAATGTAGCCAAACGTGCTAATACTAAAATTTAGGTTTTCAGTTAACCTTCTTTAGAATGAATTCAAGGCAATTTTCCTTTGATTCTTCAAGGAGGTTTTGGTCTATATATCATGATGGATGTGCTACATAATTGTCAATATTTTGACACTTCGGGATATGGAACAGGAAGTGAACAGGAGGTGTGACAAAATACTAACATATGCCCTCTAAAGCATGAAGGAAAAATAAGGAGTGATGGCTGAGATTCTTTACAAGTTAGTGCAAGGACGAGAACAACACCATCAAGAGACATGAAAATCAAGCATAGACATATACATATACATATCTGACATCTTTGATGATCATGCCTAATGATACATGAATAGGCATCTAATAATACATGAATCCATGGTATGGACACAACTATTCGAATAGAAGTGATCATGTGTATGGATCCTCAATATGGTCGCAACCATCTGAATAGAAATGATCATGAATATGGACCCATGGTATGGTCACAGCTATCCGTCCAGAGGAAACATGTGTACAATCATGAATGAATCATAACTCCACACAACTTGGATTTTATCAGACAAAATCCAGGGTCTTGAGCTCTATCTAAACTCGATCAATGTACGAATTCTAACATGTGAATAGATGTGTTGAAGTCAAACATGATAGGAAACCACATGATTACCGGCCAATGATGTAATCCATTAACAGGTACGAGAGAAACCACCAATAATGACAATGGCTCTCAAGGTAAAATCAGTACAATCCATGAATGTGAATAATGAAGCTAAAGTCGAACACCCGTGAAATCATCCAATCGAAGGTCAGTGATGTAAACATGTCATTGGATGTGAAGAACTTTCCATTGAGGCATGCAAGCTCTAAGGTACTGAAAGGGATTTTCTAGATCATCTTATCGGATAATGATCTGAAGTCAATAGGAAGTGATTCAGTGAAGGAAGGGCATAATGAATCCCACATCATCGACACGAAACAAAAGGATGTAGTAGAGTAGATAAGAGTGATACAGGATTGTGGTAGAAAGTCAAAATTTATAAGTGGTAAAGAACTATAGATAGGACTTCTCTTGAACACATCAGTGACACAACTTCGAAGTTTGGCAGCATTTGACTAAACATAGGATCAAAAGTCATGATGATGAAATGGTATAATCAGATAAGAGGCAAAATGGATTTCCAAAACCAGGGAAGGCAAGTGACTAAGTGAGGATGTCCCAAACCTAACACAAGAAATAGATGAGTGTCATGTTCAAGAGCGACATGTTGCCTTTATAGAATACAAGAGATGATCGCTTTCACTTCCCCCACCATTTCTGGCAAGTACCCCATGTATTTTTTATCGTAAGCTTGAAGGGAATAGCGTATGCTTGCCATATAACTTCATCCTTCAGATGAATCCATCCTAATGAATTTTATGATTCCTACGAAGGAGAAACTTGGTTTAGTCATGGTGAAAAGACCTACGTCGTCTATGTTTTAGGAGTCCGACAGAGGGGAAAATCAACGTCTTTTTCATGTTCATATAGTTTGAAAAAGAAGCAGAAAATGAAACTCCAAAGGTCATTTTTGTAAATCATATGTTGAACCCAAAAAGGTAGAAAAATATATCTAAGAGAACCTCTTAGCCATTTTCGACTAAGGTATTCCTTTTTCGTACAATAGTCTATCTCAGTCCGGAAAAGGGTTAAAATTATACTGAGTAGACATCATTTCATTTTTTTTAACGATTTCGAAACGACAAGTGCTCAAAAATATTTTCATATTTTTGGAGTCTGAAAAGCACTGGAAGAGGAACGAGTGGTATAAAAGGATAGCAACTGGTTCTGGTCATAATGGAACTGCTCAAAACATGTAAAGGTCAAAAGGCTAGCTAATAAGACCACTCATCATAGATGTTCCTCAGGAAAAGGTAAAACAACTAACCAAATTGGAAAACGAATGGTTAATCCATGAAGTGACAACGTTGCCATATAGGGAGCACCAACATTTCCAAAAGAAGGAAAAGGACTAGGATTCCCGTCAAGGGGATTCCCTTGGTTGGTAGAATCAGAAAACGTTGCCATTGGTATCAACCTAAGATCTACTAAGGAGTATTTCCACAGGAAGGATCTTGTTCCATGGTTAATTAATTGATTTTAGAAATTAATCAAAGAAAAATAAAGGAGGGGTAATCTAGGCAAGAGGGTTTACCAATTATCCATGAACCGTAATATACACCTTAGCCAAAACCAAGGACTTAACGTACGATGACCGATCTCCCTGAATGTTGTGTTCGGTGTATCACATATACAAGGCGGCTGACTCGGTTACATGTGACTAAAGGATAGCAACCTAGTGGGGTCTCCCAATATATATGCGATAGTACATGAAGCACAAGTCTGTGTTATCGTTGTCTAATGCATAACCGTTCGGTGAGAGAATTCCTGTATACTTTTCATACTAGAGTGCCTCTGATATATGTGAGAGTACTGGAGAACCCCTTATATACTTCCGTACTGGAATGATATTTCACCCCTGGAATACGATGTAGGAAGTTAACAATAGCTGCTAAGTTTATAGGCATTGGAACATATCTCTAGCCTAGACCTCTAAGTGTTTGCGTTAAGTTCCAAATGCTCCTTAGATTAATTGAGTAAATTTTAACATTGTTCTTGAATTATGTTTCATTTTTTTTGGCTCAAATGATGTCACATGGATCCTAAAAAGAAGCTTATATGAGAAAATGAAAACTTCCACTTTGATGAAAGCTAGGCTAATCAAGGGAAGAGGTTTCAATCAATAATGCATCAAACAAAATGCATCAAGAAAAATTCCTTTCACTAACTTTCACTTTTGTCTTCCAAATGTAATGCCAAAAGTAAAAATGATTTTCACTTTTCACTATCCTGAATGCAACTTTTCGAAAGAAAAATGATTTTACTTTACTAAGATGCACTTATATGCATTATGCTTTTCTTTTTGTTTTGAATGATTTGATGCACCTAATACAATCTTTATCTTTCAATCACTGAAAAATGTGATCTATTTTCAATGATGAATCTCAAAAAATAACTTTTCAATGCAACTAATCTAATGCATTTTCATGAAAAGTAAATTTTGAAAGACAAGCTAAAACAAATGCAAAATGATGTTTTCAATGATTTCCACATAAAACAACACTCAATTAGCAGAACTAGCATCTCAATGACACCAACAACAAACAAGTGGTGACCAATTGATTAGAAACCCTATAACTCAATCAAATTTCACTTCAAAGCAAAGTGACAAATTTTGCAAATTAATCAAGACAATCATTTAAAAAAACTAACAAATCCAAGCATACAGGATGGGAAAAGACCTTAGAGAATAGGACACACTATAATTTTCAGCAGAAATGCTAAAAATTCTCACATTCAAGGATCAGCACTACTTTGTACAAAAAAACTCTTGCTGATAGTGACAAGAACGCTACTTCTCATAGCAAAACTTGTGATGTCAATGCTGTTTTTCATAGCAAAACCTGTGCTAGTCTTCAATGTGGGTAAAGAGTGGAAGACAGGGTTTTCAATGTGACTGTATAGGTAAAAATAAGCACTGCCAGAGCGACTGTCACTGATAAAAGTCACCCTGAGCAAGGAATGTGGGAAAAACAAAAAATATTTCACAAACGCTCCAGACTTAGCACTCTAAGGTATCAATTAGTGATTGTACAAACCTATACAGATTCGAACTAACTGAGAACTCGATGATCGGTCAAACTAATCAAGAGATCAGATGGAAAAAGAGGATCAAAAGGCTATTGCCTCCCTAGTGGAGTCACCATTTTGTTGTGAAGGTAAATCCCCTCTACAGACAAAGGTGATCCCTCTAGCCCATTGAGTGGGTCTAGCAACAAACCAAACAAACTAATACACACTTTCCTAGTTTGTGTTTAACAAAGGCAGAGAGAAGGAGAAACCTACCTTGCTTCGATGCTAATCGCTCGGTCCTTTGGAGAAGACTTTGATCCTTTCGCTCCAAGCCTCGCATTTTACTTGTTCTTCACGTCTAAGTACCTACAAGGAAGATCAAAGAGCTATGCAAGATACAAGAGTATATATGGCATACATCAAACGTAAACTACTTAATAGATCAAGGAGTATTAAGCTAAAATTATAAAAATTTACACAATTATGGAAAGTGAACACCATATGTATATATTAATAAACTAAAAAGGGAAGCATACAACCTATGCATTGATGTTGGAGACCCCCTTTTGGGGATGTCCAAGTCCAAGCAAATACTCTTCAAGCACTCCTTCTCCAAGCTAGAATAGGTAGCATGTAAGCATAATCTCAGCCAACAATCAATGATCAACCATTTGAGGATTGAAGGGAGTGAATTTATAGGAAAGGAGAGGGAGTTATGGATCCACAAAAGAGAGAGGAAGATCCACATCTCAAGGGGAAATCCAATGATGATAAGATCAAGAGATCCAAATGGGAGAGCTCGACCATATCAACAACAACCAATATCCAGCTCACTGTTCTCGAAGGTTCCAGTGTATCAAGCTTCTCCTCTAGTTTGGGAAAACCTGCCAGAAGAGGTTCAATGTGGGTTTTCATATCAAAAACCATGCTGGAAGTGCTAGTGTAGAACTGTGAAACCTGCCATCAACACGGACAACCAATGTAGCAAAACACGTTGATGCTAAAATTTAGGTTTTTAGTTAACCTTCTTCAAAATGGATTTAGGGCAGTTCTCCTTTAATTCTTTTGGGAGGTTTTGGTTTGTATATCATGATGGATATGTTGCACAGTTGTCAATGTTTTGGCACTTCGGGATATGGAATAGGAAGTTGATAGGAGGTGTGACAAAACACTGTGTAATAGGGCATAACTCTTTCTTGAAGAATCCTAATCTCAATTAGACCTGTGGGGTTGGAAAGAGGACTCGGGGAGCTACCACAAGATTTCAGACCTTGGAGATCCGAAATTACATAGATACAACAGATTCAATATCAAGCTCCTAGAAGACAACCAATGTTTATCCTAGACCTCATACAAGCCCTAGACAATGTTTTAGATAGCCTTTAACACAACCCAGGTGATAATTAATCACACCTGTTAAAGCTAAGAAGAGATAAGGATAAATAATTACTGTTGGGATCAATCAAGTGATGAAATCAAGATGGCCCATACAAATTTGTCTTAGGTGTAGTTTCTTCCTATAATTGCCACATATAGGGTGGTTTTCCTAAAATGTTTTCCACTAAGATATCTTTGTCTAGTGCAAGAGGAGAATTTCAACTTCTAGATGTAAACCATAAACCCAGATTCCCTACGCAGAGGTGGGAGCCTCAAGGGGAACCGTGATATGGTAGGTATACGCTTTACACTCTTCACAGGTTTCTTCCTTCCATGGGTGTTTGGAGCACTAGGTTGTGAAGGATTTTGAAGTTCCCTACAAAGTCAATTGTTATGTTTGAATGCAAAGCAACCAAGGCAAGTCATATGGATAGTTATCCCTGTGGTCCTAGCTTAGCTAACATATTTTTTGGTACCCAAGTGGGCTTAAAATGTTAGTTAAATTAATATTGATTTTATAGGCTCTACTTGGGGTCTTGAACCTAACGTTGATTTTGTTATGCTCCTATACCAATAGGTGTCATATTTCATGATTGACTTAATGAGCTCTGTAATATGTTCATACCTTTTATTGTTGCAAAGGTTTTCCATATTTTCAAAAGATCAAAAAATTTAAAAAAAAATGTAAAGAGGGTATACCCTAAAAGAAAAATCAGAGGGTAAAAAGAATAAAACGGTCAAAAAAAAAGAAAAAAAATGAACCCCAAACAAAAATAGACCAGGAAAGTGTGCAAGTATAAATGCCATTACTTTTTCATTTTCTGTAATAAACAAATTGTGTGCAGCTTGTTACTTATGCCACAATTCATGAAGAGTCAAACTGTTTAAACTTGGCTCATTCATTTTTCAATTTCATGCTGTAGAAATAGAGAATAAATATCTGACCAAACAGTGTAAACTTGGCAGATAAGTAGATAGGTAGAGTAAATAAAAGGAGCTCAATCATTTAATCTGAGCCCTTGGATGTAATAAGTGCAAACTTAGGTAGGCTTGCCATGTAAAAGAAAAAGAAGATTGATAAGGGTTTGCTAGTCTAAGTGCACCCAAATAAAGAAGAAAAAATGCTAGGTTAAAGTAAGTAGGGTAGGTAGATGATGTTGCAAAATTATGTGTGATGAATAATGTCTCTAAATGTGTTAATTTTTACTTTTATCACAAGTGTAAGGCAAACATTACACTTGATGCAATTCAAGCAAGACAAGGTCAAATAACTAACTTTCATTCACATTTTTCCCTAAAGATTTCACTAATTCCCCCTAAAGTATTAAGGTCTTTGAAAATTAAAGGAGTTTAGAGCATTTCTCTGACTTCTAGAGGGACCAGACCCTCGGCCCAATAATTTAAAAAGCCTAAGTACTTAAAACTATTCATAAACCATTCATTCACTTTCATAAGTATTTTCCTAAGTAAAATCCTATTTTACTTAGGAAAATTACATAACACCCCATAAAAACACTTTTCCACCTTCGCCAAAGTTTAAAATACACAATTTAATGTTTTTTTACTTGGGGCTTTTTCATTACATTACCATATTAACTATTAACTTATATTATATAACTCTCGCACAAACATTCACCCTTTCCCTTGTTATTTAAATTATTAAAAATACCAAATATTACATATCCCACCCCGATGGTTAAATATAACAGTAAAACGAACAATAAAATGAGATTAATTAACTAATCCGTAGTTAATTAAGAACCCGACCCTACCACCATTTATTGAGGATTAATTATGTCATTTGGACTAATTAATAACTCTATAACCAATCGCATTCGCCCCGATATAGTTAATTAATTGTTAATAATACATCGGGCATGCATACATAACCCCCCGCCATATCCCTCACCCGTCTGTTGTCCGATCACTCCCTTTTCATCCGACGGTCTACATCAATATCACGCCCCCCCTAGTTACCACGCTTTAACTCGCGATCACTAGGCGGTTTTGCCCCCGTACTCCTGCCACACGTCGCGCAGTCCATATGCTCGCTAGCCCCCGGCCTAAAATCGCCCAGCCTCAAAAGTGGTGTGATAGAAACCACTTAACGCTTTTTGCTAAACGACAAAATGTCTCATCATTCAGTTGCCGCCAATTTTCATTTTCATTCTGCCAATACCAACCATTTACCCGTTTAAATACAAAACCCTAGTTTTGCTCATTTTCACTTGATTGTGTAGTAAAACCCTTTGTAACCCAGCTATGCCACCTGAAGCGGAGCATGGTTTACCTCCCAAAAATCATTCTGGACTCACTCCACAGACCTCTCAAGCTCAAATGAAACCTTTTCGACCTCCCTTGCAAACCAATGCTTTCTTAACATTTTGTTTTGTTTTACAGGTGATTAGAAGACCACATCCTTGGATAAATTGTCTTAATACTAGTCATAAGACCTGTTTACTCCAAAAGTGTTAACAAATCTATTCAAACAGAGATGCAAGATAAAAAATATTGTTAAAAGACAAGCAAAGGAAACATGGAATTAAAAGGATTCACTATTGAAACAGACAGTAAAAACCTAAACTACACATTGAAGGTAAAAGGACACAGTAAAGGACAGTCAAAGTGTATCAGGGTTACAGAGTATCAGATTAAAGACCAAGTCAAGTAAATCAGCTATCACATGAAGATAAATAACAAGGTAGACAGTTACAAAACAGAGTATACAAATTCATGTCAAAGTGAAGACAGATGAAAAAATAAAGCGGTAAAAGTAAAAAGTAAATAGTAAACAGTGAAAGTAAACATGAAGCCATTGAGGGTTAAACAAAGTTGAAAACACTTTCACCAGCTACAATGAATTTTATCCAAACTAAAAGTCAAAAACAGTGAAAAGAAGTTTAAGGTTAAAAGATGAAAGTAGAGCAAAAATGGTACATTCTTCAGAAATTTCCTGCTTAAGTCATAGTTTTGCATAAACTATTGTGGCTAATCCAAGAAGTATTTCAAGAAACGGGAAGAGGTTTTTGTTCCTCACAGGCCAATTTACAAAAACCTCTCTCACTTTTTACACAGGTATTACCAAGACGGAGATAAGTGCATGTCTTAATAGCCTATTTTTCAGTTTGTGAAAAGTCCCGTTTTTGACATCGTTTGGCAGAGAATATTGTGAACAGCGGGAGATGAATTTTTAGAAACTGAGAGATATTTATCTCACAAACATTTCTATATAAAAAAATGTCTTTCACTTCTTACATATCTATTACGGATTGAGATATACAAGCGTATCATTGGACCCTAAGTTTGCAGAATTTATGGGGCAGAACACACAAAGGAAGGATGCAGTTAGTGACTAGGATGCCTCATCATCAACTAAGAGTTGCTATCAAATTCGACTTTCTCTTCTTTGTCACCATTAATCCATAGAAATAGTGCCAAATAGATTCATTAGTTTTGAATGTCCTTTATTTAAGTTCTATTATTGTAAACAATTTGAGATATTTGTGAAACTAATCTTGATATTTTTCAAGATATTTTAGTTTACAATTAGTATAAATACTTCTTCATTTGAAGTATTTTGGGTGGATTCATATACATTACTATAATATTGGTTTTGGGAATAAAGTGTTGATTGGATCAAATTTTCGTATGGCTTGTTGGATAAAGAATTAATGCAAGGGACTTTTCACAGATTTCTTGAATCAAACACCAGATCAATAAGTCCTCTATATCTTATGTTTTAAAGTTTTCCTTGTTTCTTATATCATCTCTGTTCATATCTGAATGATAAACAAAAAAGAGTAATTCAGAATATGCTTGATTTCACTTTGTTTTCAAAAGTTATCAATTTTTATGTTTTCTTTTGAATTAGACTAAACAGTGAAATCTTAATTGCTCCTGTTTTCTAGTTCTATCACTTTGATTATTTGTTAAAGAATACTTAACTGCTCTTTATCAGTGATCATCCAAGTTCCCTCTTGAAATAGGTTGAAGGATTCTTAACTGTCCTTCACCCATTTTTGAAACCCATTCCATTTATTCTAAGTCTTTATTTGTTCCTTGTTTGATTATCTTGCTCTGTGAAACCATCTTTTGTTAAGAAACCCAAATCTAGTAAAGCCATATTCCTTAACTCCATAAGCCCAATGGCCTAGACTACTCAGTCTTATCCCTTTGCTATGGAATCTCACCACCCAAACTCAAACAAACTCCTAAACTTCATAACTAGCCTAATATCTTTCAAAGAAAAGCTAAAACTTAAAGAGAGAGCCCTCTCTGGATACAGATTGGCTAGAATTTGTATCTAAAAGATTGGTTTAGGGTTACCTCGGCTCCCTTTCCCCTTCTTACAACTTCTAGAAAACCTGAGTGATAACATAGTGGCGACTCCACTCGGGAACTGAATAATTTGTTTGTTACTATTCTAGGCTACAGTTTGTGGGAAAATAATGAATTTGAGGGATATTAGTGATGGGAAGTGTTTAAGAAGGTATATTAAGGATAGGGGAAGGTATATGAGAATCAGGATACAAGTTTTGTTGATGATTTGACCATCCAATAAAAATTACCTTCAAAACCCTAGGAGAGGGAAATGAGCCTTACCTAAGCACAAATGAAGCACAAACAAAGTGTAAAATGACCCATTCGAACATGAAATAATAATGAAAACTCTTTGAATGATGGTACACTCAGCCGAATGGTGGCATGGACCAATATTTGGAAAACTTTGGAAGAAGTGAAAACAATCCTAGACCTAATACCTAATGACCAAATTTTACTTGAAGACTCACTGAAATGACAAAATTTGACTTTGACACCCTAAGACCACTTTGTAAGAGCATGTTTGATCACTGGTGGAAGGCTGCAAAGACTGACACTAACAGTACCCATGTTGCATACTTTTGATGGATCCCGCTACACGAAAAATGAGAAATACATGAAAAACATGATTGGAATCAATTGGTTGGCTCCATTATGGTTGTTTTTCAGATATTTCCTCCCTCCCTTCCTTCACCACACAGATACCATACACCCTTCCCTCCCTCATTTGGGTTTGTGTACATATTATAAACCCACTCACCCCACACCCATCCATCATCCACACCGACACTCCACATTTATTCTCTGCACACATTTATTCTACTTGTAATCTCTCATTTCTTCGCACATTTATTCTAATTCTCTTCCTTGATTTCTTGAACTTCTTTACATCACAAACTCTTCCATCATATTCACCCAATCCATAATCGACATGATCTAGACTTGTGTAGGAACGCAACGAAATACAGATATAAGCACAAACACTGAGATGCAGCAGAAATAAAACTTCATTTCATTAATATTTAAAGAACTGAAATATGCTTACATATACAATGAAAATAAACTAGCTCATGCGATAGTAGCTTATCTATGAGAAGAGATATGGTGGCTACATGCCTTTGAACTGTGTTACAATGAGGCTCAAGGGCCTTTTTATAATTTAACAACAAAGGAAAATCCTAAACAACTAAAACCCTAAGCCCATGAGATGAAATACAAAGAGTTTGTGGGCCTTGTTGGGGTTAGTTGGGCAACCAATTTCTCAGGGTCGTGGGCCCTGTTGATTTCTATTTGGCACGTATGGTATCTCATTATTCTTCGAGTACTATAGGATTTGACGTGGGCTTGTTTGGGGTTGTTGTAAACCTCAAAAAAACGTCGTTTAGGGGGTCAAAACAGCTCTGGAAGTTCAGGACCCGAAAAATTGCTAAAAATAGTAAATGCTACTATACTCAAGGAAACAAATGAAACCGACTAGATGTCTAGGTGGAATAGGCAGGTGGCTACCAATATCCACCCGGATCATGACATGGACACACCCCTTCACCTCCTCTTTCTTTTAGTAGCCTCCTCGACAACTCTTGTTTCTGTAAATTTCTATAGTGATTTTGACTTCACTTGGGGCAATGATCTTGGTAAAATCCTAGACAATGGACAACAGTTTCAAATCACTCTCGACCGATCTTTAGTTAATATTTCAAGTTCTCATGCCCCCACACTCTGCACTCATCCTAGTAGCTACACCTTTTTCTCTCAATTAACTTCAGCTAAGCCAAGCTAATCTTATTCTTCTTTGATGACAAGTTGTGGTATTCAATCCAAGCAAGAGTATCCATTTGCCAAAATTGATAAGCAAATCAAGTTGGTACCTGGAAACTCTGTTGGAACAATCACTACCTTTTATGTAATTAACTTCACCTTATTCCTATTGAATACAATTAATTAGCACTCCCTTGGTTCATTAGACTGAAGGTATAACTTCTTCTAACATGTTGTTGTTATGGCTATCTGCAGCTATCATCTCAAGGTCCTAAACACAATGAAATGGACTAAGAATTTCTAGGCAACCTGTCTGGAGAACCTTATATTTTTTACACTAATGACTTTGCTCAAGGACTTGGTGGGAGTGAGCAGCAATTTTACTTGTGGTTTGACCCAACCTGGGATTTCCATGCGTACTATGTGCTTTGGACATGAAACTGATTAAAATAGTGAATCTTGCTCTCAGAAAATAAGAAAATAACTCATTCGCATCCCCAAATATAGAGAAATGACTACTTGAATCACATCACAAAGTATAGAAAGTGAACAAGTTGCAGAATAATTGCAACAAGATGAACTGAAAAATTGTCAAAATATTTGGATGGTTGGATATTGTGCAAGGATGGCAAAGGTGAGGTAGCAAGAAGGAGTTGCCAAAGGGGCGTTGATTCTACTACTTCATCGAAATTTTCTTAAAGTGGAGCACAATATTAATTTGTTAACTGACATTGCAATTGATATTGTAGAGTTCATTCACACCACTATTGTTACGATAAGAGTCCAATCTTTGTATCTAATAAGATTTTAGGAAGAAAAAAAAAAAAAAAAACTTGTTTTAGGTCTAATCGTATAATGATGGTATCTAAGTTTTCCTAGGTTAAACTTTAGAATTGAACAATATATTAAAAAGTCAACAAATATCTAACACAAGGTTAACAATAAATCTAATACTATATTACCCATACTAAAAGAAAGAAGTAATAAAATTTAGTCACTTAAATAGCCCACTTGGTTTTTAAGGACATATAATATCACTTGTGTGAGATGTGTGTAGGTCCAAAAAGTAATCTAAATCATACTCAAGGACTAATGCTTTACATAACTTTCTATGCTTCACTTGTTTACAATTGCAATATATATATATACACACACACACATATATCTTTTTCCTCCTTTTTCATATTACGTATAAAATTATGAAAATATTTATAAATAAAATTTGTCAAATATTATTATAACACATATATAATACATAAAATTCACTAGAGGAAGAGGTTAACTCGTGTTGTTAGATATTTGGTCAGTTCCATGGTGAGGTGTATTAATCTAGGGTAACATATTTACAAGGCATACCATCCATGAAAGTCAAAAGAATCTATAGTTTCATACGGAATATAGCAACATATTGTGTACTTTTAACAATTTGTATGATACTTTATTAATATAATACTCTTGTGTGTGTATATGCGTTTACAATTATATATAATAGATACATGAAAGTTACACTATATGAAAAAGAATGAATGGATGATGATAATACAAAACTAAACCTTACATTATAAGAAAATGATAGCTTCATAGATTAAAATAATGGAAAACTAAATATGATTAATCATATTTTGAGAAAAAATATAATGCAAAATTGAGTAAGTAAAATTAATTCGTGAATTGCAAAAAAAACCAAAACAACCTTAACTTTTATTAACCAACCAATGGTTTTCAGCGAAGTCAAATAAGATTGAAAATTTTAAATTAAAATATATTAGATTAAACCAATGCAAGGAAAAAAATTAAATAAAAAAACTTTTTTATATCTATAAAATTGTAAACCCTAGTCTTCGTCATTATTAATAATGATAATCTTGGAAAACAAAATTGATGATGTGCCCTCGTGGGTGTCGACCAGCGTTTCTCTGCACCATTGTGAGGCCCAAGGAGGTGGGTAGTGGGTGAAGAGTCCAAGTGAAGCAAAAGAACAACCGAGAAATAGAAATATTTTCTGTAGGATCCAATGCAATAATAAACACACATCAATTATTGAAGCAGTTGGCAATATAAAAGCAGAAAAATTATTGAATCTAGTTGGCGGTGGGCGTGGGTGGAAGGAAGTAATGAAAGTGAAAATGCCAGTTGGATGTTGCAAGAGTTGAGCTGGAAATCTGAAACGCGGAGACTGAAAAAGCTGCGGAGTGATGAGTTGGAACGCACAAATAGACGGAGATATGTTGGTTTTCCGAAGGCAAAGAGCGACACAATGGAAATCAGGTGGCTGCCTCTAAGCTTCTTCTTCGTCGGATGTTTCCTCGCTCCTTCCTTCCCTTCCCCACGCGCTGATGCCATAAGCCCTCCCTTTCTATATAAACCCTCTCTCACCCCAAATCCATCCATCATCAACATCGACACTCAACATATATATATATATATATTTATTCTCTGCACTTGAACTGCAGCTCTGCATCGCAAACTCTTTTCCCAATCCTTAATCGGCATGGACACACCTCTTCACCTCCTCTTTCTTTTATTAGCCTCCTCGGCAGCTCTTGCTTCTGCAAATTTCTACAATGATGTCGACATTACATGGGGCAATGATCGTGCTAAAATCCTTGACAATGGACAACAGTTGCAGCTTACTCTTGACCGCTCTTCAGGTACTATTTGAAATTCTGCTTTTCTTCTGCTACCTACGCCTTTTTCTTCTGTCAACTAACTTCAGCTGAGATAAGATAAGCTAATCTTAATATTCTTCTTTGATGTTTGATGACAGGTTGTGGTATTCAATCCAAGCAAGAGTATCTATTTGCCAAGATTGATATCCAAATCAAGTTGGTACCTGGCAACTCTGCAGGCACAGTCACTACTTTTTATGTAATTAACTCCACCTTATTTGAATTCAATTAATTATTAGCACTACCTTGGTTCATTAGACTGAAGGTGTATAACTTCTTCTGCTAACATGTTTGTTGTTGCTCTTATGGCTGTCTGCAGCTATCATCTCAAGGTCCCAAACACGACGAAATAGACTTTGAATTTCTGGGAAACCTGTCTGGAGATCCTTATATTTTGCACACTAATGTCTTTGCTCAAGGCCTTGGTGGACGTGAGCAGCAATTTTACTTGTGGTTCGACCCAACCCTGGATTTCCACACTTACTCCGTGCTCTGGACTTCAAACCAAATTATGTATGTATTCTCATCACTCTTTGCATTCATTCTTTTTCTTTCAATATTATTGAAAACAATACAGTGACCTCTCAAACTAGTCCATGGCCCTGACATTCTTGTAACTTTTTGTTCAGATTTTCTGTAGACGGGAGTCCTGTTCGAGTGTTTAAGAACAGGGAGACAGAGTTGGGTAAAGTGGATAGCAATTATCATTATCCCAAAACCCAAGCAATGAGGGTCTACTCCAGCCTTTGGAATGCAGATGATTGGGCAACCAGGGGTGGGCTTGTGAAGACCGACTGGACTAAAGCTCCCTTTGTTGCATCCCTCCGCAATTTCAATGCTGCCGCTACTTCTTCTTTTGATGCCGCCGCAGAGGAGGTGGCTTTGGAATCGAACCAAGAACAGAGGCAGAGGCTCCAGTGGGTACGAAAGAACTACATGATCTACGATTATTGTGCAGACACCAAGAGATTCCCCCAGGGACCGCCTCCCGAATGCAAATAAAACCTCAATCCTTTGAATTCAGAGAATGAACTCTGAATTCTACCTTCCAAGTATTCTGATTCATTTCTATTACATTAATTCTTTCATTCTTTCTCAGACACACATGTAAAATATTAGAGGGTATCAATCATTTCATTTTGGTACTGCTATACAAAAGCGAGATTCTTTTGATGATTCAATGGCTACAGCGTTTTACCTTCTTGAATATCTATAACTCTTTTCTAAAGCTCTGGGATCGAAATAAAGAAAACAGAAAGACACGGTCAAAGACATTGATATATGTTTCACACATTTTAAGATTTCAAAAATGTTTCCTCTCACTATAGCATTTATTTACAAAAGTATGTACTGACTGCAACACAAAATAATACTATCTTTTCCCAACTTAACCGCTGAACCATTCCCAACCCTCTAAGCTAGAAATTTCCCCGCAAGAGGGAAAGCTAATGAGAACCTCTTTAGTCAACCTTCACATATCTATGAGGTTGTCACATGAAGTGTCTGTGATGCAACAAACCTATGACAAGACAAGTTCGAGCTATGGAAAGTTTTGACAACAGAATTTTTGGGGATAATTCTATAGGAGCTATGTGCTCTTGTGGCTTTGTAATTGCCATACAAGCTGAGGGCTCCACCTGTTGTAACACATTGTAAAATAAACCTGTTGTATGGTATGAATGATTATTTGGAATGATTAGCTATGTGTTTGGATAGCGTTAAGTTTTTTGGATGTTTTTAAGTACAAGATTGAAATAGAAACAAGTGTGAGGCGTTTTTTGGACTCATGTAGTCTTATATTTATCAGACCAATGAGACAAAATGAGTCACAATGTTGCATGACCTATAGTGAAGGGCGAATTAGGTGCACCAAATCAATCTCTAATCCAAATTCAACTACGGGGGCATAAGACATCTCAACATGCATTCATAAAAAATAGACGTGATTTTGCAATTTGTGAGACAAGTAACATAGATAGTATAGGAGATAACATTGTAGTAGGAATGGGGCATCACCTTGATGACATAGAACGAGAAGCAAAAATAAAAGCAATGGATCGAAATATAAAGAGGATGGTTGAGATCACCGCACGATGAACATCATGTGAGAGTTAGCTAAAATCTTTGATTGTTGACATTGAAACATGAGAGATGCCAATCTTAGACACGAACATGATAGGAGTTTACAAATCCAATAACATTGTCATATTTAAATGACCCTGTTCAATTGAGGAAGTTGGTGAGTCCATAGATGTTGGCTATGCTTAGGAGAACACTTCATGGAATACTATCCAAAGAAGGTGACTTGGTTGAATACGTTGGGGACTCCTATTAAGGTAGGGACAAATGTTTTAGATAGTAAGATGTAAGACCCACATTCATCATAGGATTTGTAAATGGTTGGAATGTGCCAAGGATTCTCAATGAGCATAACCAAGGGGATTTACACAATTATTTTCTTGAATAATACATATAATGACCAAAAAAAAGTTGTGGCGACAACAAAGTTACCCAATGTTATTACAAGGGGAGGTAAGCTATTTGAGTGCTTTTACCACCACACAAAAACATTATTCAAAGGAAAGTCCATGGCAAGGAAAGATAACATGGTTGGTGTAATTAGTGGAGGACCAAGTAACACTAAGCAAGGAACCCATGGTTTAGATGAGGTAGTTCAAGATTGGTGATTAAAGGATAGTGCACTAAAAAAACAGGGTGTTCAAAACCACTCATATTGAATAGTTGCAGAAATAGCACAACCAAAGAAAAGAAACAAAGATGTTGCCTATTTAATTTTAAAGAACACCCCTTCGAAAGGAAGTGCCCATGGAAACTGTAACACCACCCTTTCCACTACCCATAACCCATAATAAGGGTAGACGAGTGCATTACTATCATGGTTCCAACCTCCACAGTCTTGTCATGGAAATGGGGTCATAAAATTTCTAATTTTTCATCTTCCTCAAAACTAAAATTCAATGCCACCATTAGGTTTGTCTCATTGAAACCTTTCTAGAGATATAAAATTACCGTGATCTGAATTATAGATCAAAATTTGTGACCATTCAAAGTTAGGCCCATTATAAACCTTTCCACATCATCATTGATTCCCACATGGAACCCATGTAACAACGCGTGTGGTGGCTAACATGGCCACTCTACCTATTAGCACTCCATAAATTTCTATAGGTTGAAGAGAGAAATACCATAGGTAACCACAAACCTCTTTTAGTTAGAAAACTGGCCTTTTCCAACCGGAGGGGTCTCCATCACTTAAAAGAAGATCAAATTATGTAATAAAAAATGCTCAAGGACATTTGACGAAGGCTAGGTCTGTAAAGATAAGAAAGGATTTAATGAAAATGATTGATGGACTTGAGAGGGAGGGTCACTGGGCATGGATTTATTTTTCAAAGTTTTACATAAAATTATCAGAACTTCATATTAGACACTTATGAAAACAGAGGTAGGATAGGTACTATTCCAAGTCACAACATTTGGTTATAACATAGGATGAGTTTTGAAAATAACTGGAAATTACACAGAGATGTCCAACCAATATGTAACAGAGCATGAATTAAAATTCTGAAACATATATTTCAGGATCAAATATCTAGAGGAACACTATAAAGGAGCATGTAGTTAAAGTGAATTCCATTACAGTTTAGAAAAAAGAGAAGTCATCGAGAGCATTAACATAAACGAATTCTGAAAAACTGTCTTGGAAACAATTAGAAGTGAAAAATTGAAATAAAGAGTTGGAAAACCTTACAGCTTCTCAACTTCGTCTTTCGGCTAGGTATCGAAATGCTTTCCCCTGATCCTCTCTAGCTGATCTAGTGATTAATCGAAAGTCATCTTTGTTCAACCCCACTTTCTCTAAAAGTGAGTCTCGTGAGTTTGTTCTCGACCAACCATTGGTCGAGAAAATGGTAGACTTTGTTCCACCTTCATTTAGCCATACCTTTCCGGTAGAGAGTGAACCTCATACTGCTCAGGTTCTTCTGGTTTCTTCAATTTTGAATTAACTAGAGGGAAATCCTCCCGTTCCCAAGGTGCATGAGAGCAGTTTTCCTGTTCCCATAGAGAAAGGAGGCATCTCTCACATTCCTATGACAACCCCTCTGAGTATTTTAGTCACTTCCTTTAATTGGAGTCGACTGATAGGATATCACCTTCCATCTTATGTGCCTTTTGAGATTATAGTACAAGCATATCATGTGGCCATAGCTAGCACAGTCATAGACAAGGGTGCATCTATTAGCATTCTTTCCTCGAATGTTTTGCAAGCTTTAGGTTCTCCTCATCTTGTCCGCGTCACCCAGAATTTGTTATCTTTTAACAGAGGAACCATTCAACCTTTAGGGATCCTTCCTAAGTTTCGTATTACTTTGGGAGGAAATATTGTCTATATGGACATGATGGTTTTCGTCGGATGTTTCCGAGTATCTATTCGTCGGATGTTTCCTCTCTCCTTCCTTCCCTTTGCAGAAGCAAGAGCTGCCGAGGAGGCCAATAAAAGAAAGAGGAGGTGAAGAGGTGTGTCGATGTCGATGTCGATTAGGGATTGGGAAAAGAGTTTGTGATGCAGAGCAGTAGTTCCAGAAACGAGAGAAGAGATAAATTGTCGCTGTTGATGATAGATAAGGCTTGAGGTGAGTGGGTGTATGGCATCTGTGAGTGGGGAAGGGAAGAAAAAGAAAGGGAGGAGGAGGAGGAGGCGGAGGCGGGGTAGGGAGGAAACATCCGACGAAGAACAGGCAGAGGGGCAGCCAGCCAGGTTTGGGCGTTGAGAAAACCAAGAATTCCTCATTTCTCTCTCTATTTGCGCGTTCCAACTCATCACTCTGCAGCCTCCCAACTCATCCAACTCATCCAACATCCAACTGGCATTCTCGCTTCACTTGCATAAACAAAGACAGCAAAGCAAAGAAAGCAGCTACGTTCCATCCACTCACCCACTGCCACCACCAATCACATTCAAGCGATTCAATAATTAATACGTGTTTATTGCATTGATTCTCCAAGGAAAAATCACTCCCATTTTCTTTTGCTTCACTTTGACTCCAAGTTGCACTCTCCACTCACTACTAAATAGATTATATTAATAAGGTATCATAAAAATCTTTAAAATATATATAATGAGTTGTTTTACGTAAATTTGCAATTTTCAAATTTTTTATTATGAAAATTTGCATATTTTTACCATTACTATAAAACTTCTATAAGTAATAATAAGTATATTGTTGTAGTAAATACTTAAAATACATATAATTTTAAAAAACATAAAAATATAGGCCAAATTCATGCTCAATGACTACTTTCTCTTAATAACTTTGTATATTCATTTCCACTTTTTCTTTGGATTAATGAATAGTTTTCTCTTCTTTTGGTTCCCCCATTATGTTGTTGGAGACACAACTGTTTGAAGCTACTGAAGGTGGATCCTTGTGACAGGTTCAAGGCTATATTCTTCAACATGCAATGCTCTACATCAAACTCCATTAATTTATGCCTCTCCTCACCTAGGATATTCACATTACTTACAATATTCTATGGTTGGCATTGCTTCCCATTACCATGAATAACGATAGAAACTGATCTGACCACTATACCATTCTAGTTTCCTCACGCCTTCTTAAAGTCCTACAAAATTCAAATACATCTCTACGGTCCACGGTAACCCAAAACTTAGACAAAAGAACAACTCCCATATGTTAAAACACACCCAAGCTAAAAATAATTAGGATTGAAAAATAAGTCCTAAACATTCTTGAAGAAAAAACCACCTCGAAATGAAGATAATTATACCCAAAACCACTTAGTTGTTCCCAAGTCAAAGAATAAGAATTTGAGTTGGAATCTATATAACTAGAACTAAGAAATAAGGTTCTTAAAAAGTCTAAAGGAAACTACCAATAACCATTCATTGTATAACTTGTATATGAAGCTTGAGGTGTTCATCACAAACATAAATAAAATAACACAAAATCTCGCTCCTCCAATACAAGCAATAATTAACCTTCCCGAAACCTCAACCTTCAAAGGATTAGACTCAGCCTCCCTTAACGCTCAAAGGTTCAACTACCACTTCACCATAGATCAACTCGCTCAATGAGGGAAAAATAATTCGACACCTGCAATTATACTTTCATTCGGCCTCCTAAAGCACAAAAATTCGACTCTCACTCTGGATAGATAAAGTGACCTCCTTGCTGGATCAATTTGAGCTCCCTACAAGATCAATGATTAGCTAGGGTGGCTTTACAACTATCGAATCCAACTGCCACCAACTAGGGTGTATGTTCCAGCACTGAAACTGTGAAATATTGAGCGTCATCAAAGATGTAATGATTATCTTAGCATCATTAGAGTTAACTTAGAGAGAAACACATAACTAGAAAAATAAGTGTAGAGGAAGAGCACAACTTGATGGCATGAAAATCAAATTATTACCTAAAGCGCAGTCAATAGTAAGTTGCAACTATTGTCCATTGTCAAGTATTTTAGCATGATCATTGCCCCATGTGATGTCGAAATCACTGTAGAAATTTGTAGAAACAAGAGTTGCCAAAGAGGCTAAAAATAAATAGGAGGTGAAGGGGTGTGTTCATGTTGATTATGGATTGGGAATGGAATGGGTGAAGATGATGGAAGAACTTGTGATGCGGAGAAATTCAAGAAATTAGAGAAGAAAAATACAACCAATGTGTATAGAATAAATGTGAAGTGTGGGTGTGGATGACGGATGGGTTTGGGGTGAGTGGGGGTTTATATACAGAGGAGGGAGGGAAGGGTGTATGGCATCTGCGTGGGGAGGGAAGGGGGGAAGGAAACATCTAAATAATAGAGCCAACCATCTTAAACTAAAGAAGAGGCATAGAGGTAGGAAACTAATTCCTGTTGTGTGACTCTTTGTATTTGGTGTTGAGAAAATAAAGATTTTCACATTTCTATGTCTATTTATGCATTCAAACTCATCACTCCACAACTTTTACAATCCCTGCATTTCAAATTTCCAACTCATCCAATATCCAATTGACATTTTCATATGACTTTCATAAACAAAGAGAGCAGGTCCATTGTTTCCTTCCACCCATGCCAACTACCAATAATATTCAATAATTTATCTATTTTTATGTTTCCAATGGATTCAATCATTTATGTGTGTTTATTGCATTTGACTGTTTAGAAAATATTACTCCCTTATGTTGCTTCAATTGCCTACAACTTGGACTCTCCACACACTTTTGGTCTTATGGTCTCCCTTCCTAACAATGGCATTCAGAAATGATTTTCCACGCCCATGATGACACTTCAATTGCGATTATATGTATTATTAATAACAATAATGAATAGTATTTACACACATGCGAACACTTAGTTTAACTAATAAACAAAATGACCTTTTTTCTGAGCATTTTTCTCTATAATTTTTGTTCAAAATTCACTACATATTTTTAAAAATCATAAGTTTAAGTTGTTTAATTTGTAAAGATCGAGATTCTCGAGGATTTTTTAGAGTGTTGAATCCATTTTTGGATTCAAAAGTGTATTTTAAACCCATGAGGTGTAGACTAGTTGGTTTGTGTGGGGTCTAGTCCCCATTAGGTCATAGGTTCAAGCCTCATGGGGAGGGGTTGAGGAGTGGAAGCCACATTGGGGGAAATAAACTTCCCAAGTGGCATCCAGGCTTGACCAAAGCCTCTCACACAACCCTGGTAATAAGCATCCCATTGTGGGTAGATCAGTCTTCTTCCAACCAATAAGCAGGCTAGCCCTGGCCTAGGCTCTGCCTAGTTAAAAACAAAAATGTATTTTAAACAATAAGAAATCAATATAATATTATTAAAAGCCTCTACACACCCTGGTAATAAGCATCCCATTGTGGGTAGATCAGTCTTTTCTAACAAATAAACAAGATAGACATGTATATTCTATAACCATTAAAAATAAAAAGATTATTTTAAACAATAGAAATATATATATATATATATATATCATGGAAAGTACTTTTATATTGTATACGAAGAAATTACATTGCATCATCACTCGTCATGTCATAGAGTTTTGAATTTGTGTTTCCTCAAGTAACTACAAACTAGGGTGTTGCAACACTCGTTCACCTTCCCATGTAGCATCTTCCACCACCAAACCCTTCCATCCAATTAAATACTTCCAAATGACTCTATTCCTCAATTCCCTCTCCCTCACATCCATGACCTCTTTTGGAATGTGGACCAATTTCCCTTCCTTGTCAAGTGGTGGAAGCTTTAGCATGGCCTTCACTTACTATCCAAGCACCTTTTTAAGACAAAAAAAAACACGGAAAACATTTTGGACCTTTCATTCTTTTGGTAGTTCTAATGCATAAGCAACCTCCCCAACCTTCTTGGTCACTTTGTAAGGTCCAAAATATTATGTCTTTAATTTCTCAGAGTCACTCTTCTTTAAGGACTATTGTCTATATGGCTGAAGTCTCAAGCAAACAATACCCCCCTCCTAGAAGCTACACTCCACCCTATGGCGATATGCATGCACCTTCTGCCAATTTTGGGCTATCTGTAAGTTCTCCTTAAGGATTCTAGGAATATCCTGACTCTCTTGCAACCAATACCTGGCCATCGAAGCCCTGTTATCTCCTAGTGCCATATCAATGAATATGGGAGCATCATTCCCATACAATGCTCTAAAAGGATTCACCCCGATAGAAATATGGTAGGTGGTCTTATAATGGGACTCACCCATGTGCAACCACCTAATCTAATATTTATGTTTCCTAACCACATAGTTCCTTAAATAGCCTTACACCCACTTGTTGATGATCTTTATATGGGCATCTTTCTGTGGATGATAATTGGTACTCGGGATCAGCTTCGTGAAAACTAATATAAATAGTTCCTACCATAATGCAATGAGGAATATGATATCTCGGTCACTGACAATGTGTTTGGGAACTTTGTGCAGTCTAAAGATCTCCCAAAAGAATGTCTCTTCCACATATGCCACAATGTAGTTTGAAGATATGGCCATGAAATGAGTGAATTTGTTAGCTTATCCACTGGCATGAAGATATAGTCTCTCCCTTACACCTTCAGAAGCCCTATAATGAAATCCATCGAAATGCTTTCCCATTTTTGATCTAGGATCAACATAGATTGCAGTAGTATTGTTGGATGGGTATGCTTTGTTTTATTCCACTGACAAGTAACACATTCTGCTACATGTCTCCAAACATCCCCCTTGAGGCCATTCCATGCAAATCTCTCTCATTCTTGCCTATATGTTTTGAATAATCTTTGGTTTCCATCTAGGGGTGAGTCATGGATGGTCCTCATGATACTCTCCTTGAGCTACGACTTAGGGACTAAGGATATCCTCCCTTTGTAGAACATAATGTCATTGAAAACCATGTACTTATCATCTTGAATTACTCCATCCATTAAATCACATGCAAATTTGTTCTTTGAGTACACAACTGGCAGGAGTACCTTCCAATCACTGTTGATCCCTGTGAAGGAACAAGTCATTGGTTTCCTAGAGAGAGCGTCAGCCACCATATTCTTCTTTCCCTTCACATATTTGATGTTGAAGTCATAGGCCTAAATTTAGCTGACCCATTTATGTTGCCTCTTGTTGAGATCATTTTCTTCCATAAAGTATCTCACTTTGTTGTGGTTTGTCTTGACCATGAATCTTCCTCCCACTAAGTACTTCTTGAAATTTATTAGTGCATGCATTATGACCAATATCTCCTTGTCATATATCAAGTAAAGTCTCTTTGATTCCCTTAGCTACTAAATATTGAGAGTTATCAAATTCCCATCCTACATTAATACTACTCCTATACATTCCCTAAGGCATCACACTCTTAAAAAAAAGGCTGTGAGACATCTGGAAGTGCTAGAACAGAATATGAGCTCATTACTTCCTTGCAAATTTCAAAAGTGCGTTGCGCTTCATTTGTCCATTTGGATCCCCCTTTATTCATCAAATCTATTAGGGCTACCACCATTTGAGTGTAGCCCTTGAAAATGTTTTTTTATCAATTATACATCCCCATGAATTCCCCCATCTCTCTAAGGTTCTTGGGTGTTGGCCACACAATTATAGCCCAAATATTTTCCTAGTGGACTTGCACTCCTCTTGTGCTAATGATATGTCCAAGATACAAAATCTCTACCATTCCGAAATCGCACTTAGACTCCTTAGAAAAGAGAGACTATTCCTCTAATATGCTTAGCACCTCCTCTAAGTGTCTCAAGTGCTCCTCCCAGGTTCTGCTATAAATGAGGAGATCATCAAAGAAAAATAGAAAAAACTTATGTTGTTACATGTTGAATATATGGTTCATAAATGATTGGAAGGTTGTTGGTGTATTCATTAGTCCGAATGGGATGATGAGAAACTCATAGTGCCCATGATGACACTTGAAGGATGTTTTTTTCTATGTCTTTCTCTTGAACCACAATATGATGATATCCAATCTGAAATCAATTTTGGAGAAGTACACTGCCCCATGCATCTCATAAAATAGCTCATTGATTTGTGGTATTGGGTATCCTTTCTTTATTGTCATATTTTTGAGGGCTCTGTAATCTATACACATCCTCATTGTCCCATCTTTCTTCTTAACCAATACTATGAAGGATGCCAGTGGGTTAGCATTGGACCTTATGTACCCCATATCTAACAATTCTTTTATGGCCTTCTAGGTCTCTTCCTTAAATATTTTGAGGTGCCTATATGGTGTGGCGATGATTGCCTTTTCCCCCTCGAATGCTATAGTATACTCCAAACCCCTGTCTGGTGGTCTAACTAGAAGAATGTTTTAGAAGACCTTTTGATGTTTATTGAACAATGCCTACATGTCTGTTGGGTAATGCATATCCCCATCTGATGCCTTTTGTTGTGTCACCGTGCACTGCCCAATGCATTCTATATCTCCATGTCGGAATATACCTTCCATTTCTTAGTGGTGATCACTCTCAAAGCCTTTAGTGATCATTCCTCTTAGAAGCACCATTTGTCCTTCTAACATGACAAAATCCATTTCCATGGTACGCTAAGCCTTCCAATTCCTCCCTATATAAATGAGGCTAACTACCCCTAGCACCACTTTTGTGTTAGCAAGCTCTACTACATATAAGTCATCCACTAGCACCATCCAAATGTAATATAGCATATTGTATCACCTCTGGCTACCTCATGGGGTTAAACTGGAAACATGTATCTAACTTTTATACCCATTATTTAGCTGTGCTACTGGAAGTTCCACTAAAGGTTGGGATGTTTATATTTCTTTCCTTTTTTGGGACTTCGCTATTCTACCACCCTGTGTTATGATCCCTTGATTTATTCTTATGCTTGATGGCACAATAATCTTGGAGTGACATTTGTGTATGGAACTTTTCCCCTAGTGCATCGTACTCCCTCATATAGTCCAAGAAAGTTAAATCCTGCCATTGTTGGTTGTGAGTTGGTTCCCCCAAGAATTGGGGGAATAATGGCCTTGGTATAGCTTTGTTTGCTAGTGGGGGGAACTAGATTGGATGAATTTCTAGCCTCCTCATGACGATTGTTGTATCATTTGAGCAATCTAAAAGTTTTTTATGTGCCTTCTGCTCCATTGTTGGGTTGAATCCCATGAAGCTTGGCCATGGACTAAGTGAGGATTTTCATGATATGGACCATCTCCTTATGTCCTTTAGCTAAATCATTCATGGGATTCCTAAAAAATTCTCAGAGCTAATCCTCATGATCTCCCATTCCTCCTCCTTCTTCCTCTGATTCTGGGTAGGGTTTCTCCCTTTCCTTATTCTTCCTCCTATAAGCTACAAATTATTAGTGCCCTAGAGTAATCAAATGTGGTAAACATTTCAGGATGGAAAGATTCTCAACTCTGATACCACTGTAATATCCCCAATAATTTATTTGGCTAAATTTTTCAAAAAATTAACCAAAAATAGAATAGAAATTGTGTGGTGAAATATGCCAATACTTGATTAAATTTTGCAATTGCACATCTAGAGAATAAGAGGAAAATAATCCAAGCTCCAACTATTTTATTAATTGGAATTCTCTAAAGGAAATTTACATTATTTCTTTGAAAAAAAATCTAGGGCATCTCTCCTGGAAATTCTAGCCCTTGATCCTTGCTAATTTGATCTCCCAATGAACTTTTAAATCCTCTCAAATAATAGTAGCGACCTCTCTCTAGCTAGGCAGTTTAACCTTATTCAATCAATACAAGTCGAACCTTCTTGATAAATAGAACTTGGACCTCTTTAATGGAATAATGTGTCCCTCCTTTATATGGAACAATTTGGCTTCCCAAAACTTGACAATTTCAACCTCTTAAATAAATTATTCTTTGCCTTCCTAAATAAGTTCCTTAACCTCCACAATAGAGTTCAATTCGATCTCCTCACAAGAGTTATTTGGCCCTCTGAAAATGTAATTTGTTCCCTCTAATAGACAGAAGCTCACTCCTCCATTATAAGCAATAAACCTTCATGAAACTTCAATAATCCGACCGAAGACCTTGGTCTTTTTCACAAGAATTGGTCTCTTTTGGCTCCCCCTCTACATTATTGGAGACACATTGGTTTGAAGCTATTGAAAATGGATCCTTACATAGGTTCAAGACTATATTCTTCAACATGTAATGCTCTACGTCCAACTCCATTAATTTATGCCTCTCCTCACCTAGGATATTCACAATGCTTACATTCTATTATTGACATTGCTTCCCATTACCATGAATAATGATGAAAGCTGACCTGACCTTTATGCCATTCTATTTTCCTCACGCCTTCGTAAAGTCCTACAAATTTAAAACACATCTCTATGGTCCATGGCAACCCAAAAATTAGACAAAAGAACAGTTCCCATATAAAAAACACTCAAGCTAAAAAGAATTAGGATTGCAAAATAAGTCCTAAGCATTCTTGAAGAAAAAAGCACCTCTAAATGAAGATAATTATACCCGAAACCACTTAGTAGTTCCCAAGTCAAAGAATAAGAATTTGAGATGGAATCTTCATAACTAGAACTAAGAAATAAGGTTCTCAAAAAGCCTAAAGGAAACTACCAATAACCATCCATTGTATAACTTTTATCTGAAGCTTGAGGTGCTCATCACAAACTGAAATAAAATAACACAAAATATCACTCCTCTAATACAAGCAGTAAACCTTCCTGAAACTTCAATAATTCGACCCACGAACTTGGCCTCTTTTCACAAGAATTCAACCCATAGAAATTGATGTAAAATTAATTAACTCAACCATTAATAATTCGCTTCCTCAAGTACTGGAAATCCGCACCTTGTGTCTTAGATTAATGCAACCTTCAGTGGATGGGACTCAACCTTCCTTAATCCTCAAAGGTTCAAGTACCTCTTCACCATAAATCAACTCGATCCATGAGGGAAAAAGAATTTGATGTCTGCAATTATACATTCATTCGGTCTCCTAAAGCACAACAATTTGACTCTCTCTGGATGGATAAGGTAACCTCCTTGCTAGATCAATTCGAACTCCCTATAAGATTAATGATTATCTATGGTATCTTTACAACCACTGAATCCAACTTCCACCAACTAAAGTGTATGTTTCAGCACTGAAACTGTGAAATATTGAGGGTTTCTCCCTCACTCAATAAGCTTCTCAAGCTCGTTGTTAATTCAAAATTAACTCTTCACATGTCCCCTCTTGAGTCTCCTTCTCTTTTTTATATCAATCTCCTCCTTTGAAAACCATGGGTGGTAAGAAAAAACCATGGGTCACTTTATTTTTCTAAAGTGACTTTTATTACCTTTATTTAATTAATTATTAATTTATTTTATTGACCCCCTCTTTTTCTTTCTAATCTGTTTTCAGTTACTTATCATAGTGCACAATCTGACACATTTTAAAATGAATTACCACATATAGAAAAAATCACCTGTAATCACTTATGATTATTATTGTTTATGCTAAAATCGCTCGGTTTATTGAGTGCTCGTCAGAGATCAAGGATAAAATCATGATCCCCTCTTTCTATGTGTTCATTTGGCTGTGAAGGAGAATGTGAAAAAGTGCAAAATTAAAGAGAAGTGAATCGAAAGGGCCTGATATTCTTGAAGCATACCTAGAGATCCAACAATGGTTTTGGGAAGCTGGATGGGAGGAACATTTCACTAGACAATGTACTGATTTTCACGATAAAGTGACTAGAGCATTTTCCTAGGGCTCTAACAAATAGAGGGTGGTTGTTGGAAGAATTTCCTTTCAGGAGACAGAGGAATTGATCTCTGAGGTTACAGGTCTTCCCACAGATGGAGAGATAGCATTCAGAAGCCATATCTAGGCTGGTGTTGGATCAATTAGTCTTATTTTACCTGTGAGAGGTGCTACAGCCGTGTCAACCTATATCATTTCTAATTTTTGGCTCATTTGGCAAGTCAATTAAGAGTCAATGCTTCTTATTTCATGTCAGAAAGTTTAAAACACATGGAAACTTGAGTTCGAACTAGAACAAATGCATCTTCTCATTTTATTTACCACAAAAGTCTGATAAAGTTATTAATTGAAATCCAATTAAGGAAAGTTGGGAGAACTTGGGAGCATTTTCTATTTTGGGGAGGGTTTGAACCTCAGCGTGCAAAATCTAAAAGAGGTAAGAAGAAGGGCAGAAAGAAGGGTAGTAAGAAGGAATCCAAACAAACCCAAAACCATGAAATAGGAACTTCATCTCAGAGGACTTCTTCTATACAGAAAAGGAGTCAGAAAATAATGGAGAAAACCCCTCCTCTGATCCCTTAGTTGGCCAATGTTTACAACAGAAAAAAGTGATAGACTCAAGAAAACACAGGAGACCACTTCTCCTACTGAAAAACTACCTATTGGCAACCAACTAACAGAGAAGTCTAAGGGTAAAATGACTGAGCCCCAGAATGAAAGAACCTCATTTGAGAAAGAACCCACCTTGTTTGAAATGTTTAAAGGATAAAAAAAGCCTCACACTAGGCCCTGGAACAAGCTAAGACTGAATATCAAATTAAAACAGAATCCTGAACTAGTTAAGGAAGTCATAGATGTGGATAAGATCCCTCTAATAGACCTGATCATAAACAAGGAGAAAACTACCAACTCAAAAATACCAAAGAAAGCAAAGGTTTCAAAGCAGGGAACTACCATGGAGACTCGGGGAAGTAAAAGATAGAGGATGTCCAATGCGGATGTTTCGTTAGAGGTAGCTAGCACACGTAGCTGAATCAATATTTTATCTTTACGTTTTTTACCCCTCACTATCAAAGTGAAATTTTGGTCTTCAACCGACAGAGTGTCTGTTAGCGTTTTAGCACAAGAAAAGGTGGAAGAGCACTAACAGTTTCATTGTCAGTGCATTTTGGCAAATAATTTTGAGAAAATCATTGACAGTCGGCCCGCCAACATAATTATCAGTTTCTGGATGCTAAAGGATGATAACGGGATTATCATCGATTTCAGGAAAGGAAACCGAAGACAGGATCTGCGCAACAAAAATCCTTTTTTGAAGGAATGACAGAGCATGAATTCCAACAAAGAGGGCATAAGATCAATCACTATTTTTGGAACCTATTTTCCAACCTCATTTGTAGTACATTGTTATATCTAGATATAGATAGGTTTGGAATATTTTTCATATGAATCTATTTGATAAATACACTGCTATTTTTAGATTTTTGAAATTAAGATATGCTAGAAACATGTTGTAAGTTGCAGTCTTTTCCTATAAAGACAATTTCTGAAGAATGAGAAAGGGTTGGAATATTTTGACAAAACTTTGATATCTTTTGTATACAGTTTGACATTAATATAAGCTACTACAACTAGTGTTATTTGTTTATAAATTTAGAGATTCTTATATGATGGTTCTTTGGTCTGCCTTCTAGTAATTGTTATCTCTTTGTTTCATAATATTTTCCCATATGTCTTCTACATTTTGGAAATTAAGCTATTAAAGCCAAACGCTATTTATCAGCTCAGTTTTACTAATACCAAACTGCTATATGTTTTCCACTTAGATATATTAAACATAATTCATTAATTGCTCTACTTCTGGTATTTATTTCTACTTGCTTATATCAACACTAAATGATAAATTGTCTAAGAAAGTTGTTGCTACCTTGCCTTTGTATTATGGTCATATAGCCTATAAGAAGTAACTCATTGTCAAACAAACTCCATGCCCAATGGTTTTTTGTCCTTTTCCATACCAACGTTGTTCAAATACAATTAGATCATTATGACTGAGTTATAGAAGGGATCCCCCTTCGGATTGAAAGGGATAACTTTCAATTCAAGATATTGGTTAGAGTTTACCTTAGATTTTTTCCCGCAACCAGGGTTTTCTCTGTCGAAGAGGTTCATAAAAGAAAGAGGAGGTGAAGGGGTGTGTCCATGTTGATTATGGATTGGTAATGGAATGTGTGAAGATGGTGAAAGGGCTTGTGATGTAGAGTAGTTCAAGAAATTGGAGAAGAAAAATACAACCAATGTTTATAGAATAAATGTGAAGTGTGGGTGTGGATGATGGATGGGTTTGAGGTGGGTGGGGGTTTATGTAAATAGGAGGGAGGGAAGGGAATATGGCATTTGTGTTGGGGGGGGAAGGGAGGAAGAAAAAATATGAATAATAGAGTCAACCATTTGATCCCCATCATGTGGCTCTTTGCCGCTACAAGGAAGGGTGTATCGTATCTGTGTGGGAAAGGGAGGGAATGTGGAAACTTTCAAAGAAGAGGCATAGACGTAGGAAACTAATTCCCATTCTGTGATTCGTTGTGTTTGGTGTTGAGAAAAAATATTTTTTCACATTTCTCTATCTATTTATGCATTCATATTTGTTACTCCACAACTTTTACAATCTCTGCATTTCAAATTTCCAACTCATCCAACATCCAACTAGCATTTTCATTTTGATTTCATAAACAAAGAGGGCATGTCCATTGCTTCCTTGAACCCATTCCCACCGCCAATCACATTCAATAATTTATCTATTTTTATATTTCCAATGGCTTCAATCATTTATGTGTGTTTATTGCATTGGACTATCTAGAAAAAATTACTCAATTTTGTTGCTTCAACTGACTCCATGTTGGACTCTCCACACACTTCGAGTCTTTTGGCCTCCCTTCCTAACAATGGAACTGAGAAATGATGTTCCACACACACAAGGACACTTCACTATCAATTATATATATTTTTCTAACAATAATGAATAGTATTTACACACACATGCACACATAGTCTAAATGATAAACAAAATGACCTTTTTTTCCTGAGCATTTTTCCTTGTAAATTTTGTTCAAATTCACTACAGATTTTTAAAAATTATAACTTTAAGTTGTTTAATTTGTAAAAATCAAGTCTCAGGGATTTTTTAGAGTGTTGAATCCATTTTTGCATTCAAAATTGTATTTAAAACCCATGAGGTGTAGATCAGTTGGTTTGAGTGGGGGTTAGTCCCCACCAGGTTATAGGTTCAAGCCTCATGGGGAGGGGTTGAGGAGTGGAAGCCATATTGGGGGAATTAAAATTTCGAAGGGGCATCTAGGCTTGACCAATGCCTCGCATAATCCTGGTGATAAGCATCCCATTGTGGGTGGATCGGTCTTCTTCCAATCGATAAGCAGGCTAGTCCCAACCTAGGTTCTGCCTAGTTACAAAAAAAATGTGTATTTTAAAAAAGAAATCAATATCTTACTAGAAATTTTATTGTCAAATTCCGACCAAAAACTCATCTCTCTCTCTCTCTCTCTCTCTCTCTCTCTCTCTCTCTCTCTCTCTCTCTCTCTCAC